>VUQS01009349.1:4972-15282 GCA_015108495.1 Heterochromis multidens
CTATACTGTTTATGCTGTATTTTTTTTTTTTTTTTTGATGGCATTTTTTTTTTTTTTTGTTTTTTTTTTTTTTTTTTTTTTTATATATTTCACTGAAAATTGAAAGTTTCTTTGTGCTCATCTAAAATTTGAATTTTCCGTTTGGAAGCCAGTACTGGTCCAATATGCATCATAAAGCGTGAAGCCTGCATTGCAAAAACAATATGAATGGTCTTACAGTGGTGTGGATGGTATCTTGTATCCAGTACTAAAACTTTTAAAATGAAAACTCATAGCTCACTGAGTATGGGTTTTTCAGTGGAGGAAGAAGAATACATGCTATGTGAAGAATATGAAGAATATCTAAGCAGTTTAAGTTTTTATGAAGGAAAAAACATCTCAAACAAATGATTAATCAGAGCAAAGCACATTTGTCTGTTTTTGAACTTTCCTGCAGGGATCTTGGATCGATTTGAGATATCACCCAGCCCAACTAAGAAATAAAATGGAGGAAGAAAATCAGTTCGTCCTGTTTGTGTGTGTGTGGAACCAACAAAGTGATTGACAAATGACTTAAACTGAATTGTTATTGAGTTTTGATTGTTGTCAGTTGTTGAACCCTTTAAAGAGTTTTTGGAGAAGAGAACCAGTTTAATTTCTCCACACACCCTTTAGGTTCTTCCACTCTTTCCTATGAAATGCAACATTTTGTCTTTGCCACAAGGCTACATCTCATTTAAGCCACCGTTGGCCCGATTATTTATTTATTTTTTCTCAGATACTTTTGTGGGACAGACTCGGTGACCCATTAGAGGCTCAGCCAGAGCTTCACGCACTAGATAAAACAGTTGACATAAAAGCAATTTAAAAAAAAAAAAATAGGTGATGAAAACAGTAATGATAGTTTTATCATTCTGTCCTCCCACTCCCTGTTTGTTTATGTGTTTTTAAATTGAGAGTTTTTATCAGAGAAGAGCTGACAGATTTTTGATTAAGATTGAGTGAATTTCTTTGCACATTAATAGATGGTAAACAGCCAAAGGGCCTGCTGGTTAGTACTGGGAGTGAACACATGCACACTGACCTCTAAATGTACTTGTGCCTCTTTGTATTTACTTCTGTTTATTCTGTCTTCCTGTTTATCTTCTTCTCTAAAGAGGATCTTGTAGGACATATCAACAGTTGTGTGTCGATGGTTGGCAAATGAGATTGCTGTAATGTTTAAAAATGAATTTGAGTGACTCATTTCTAAACAGACTGTCTGGCTAAGCACTGGTTAGTTTTGTCATGGTTTGTTTGCAGGTAGTAACCAATATGCTAATGTAAAAGGACGATTGCTGCCCATTGATGGGATTTTACTGTTAAAAATGATAAAATTAAGGGTTATGGTTAGGGTTAGGTTCAGGGGCAAGGGTTAGGCTGCGTCCACACTGGAAGCGATTTCCTTGTCGCACATCACTTTGAAGCTGATGGATATTCCAGCCTCCGGTTGCCTAGGTGACCCTCTAGTGTATTTACTACCAGGTCATATGTCAGTCAACAGTATTCTTCACTCTCACTGGTAGTTGCTTCAATCGCTCGCCTGGAAGTTGAGAAAAGTTTATCTCGGGCCCCGCCCACTTCACATCACCAGCGGTTATGTCACCTGTATTGGCTTGAAATAGCCAAATATCATTCACTTTCAATGGTGTCTAGTCGCCATGTCGCTGCAAATCGTCTCTTGCGTGTACGCAGCTTGAGGTTTAGATTTATCAACGTCAGCAGGGCTTCTTTCCGGGCATGTCCAGGTGGAGATCTCAGGGTAGACCCAGGACACACTGGAGAGATTATGTTTCTTGGCTGGCCTGGGAACGTTTTGGTGTTCCCCGGATGAACTGGAGGTCTGGGCTTCTCTGCTTAGGCTGCTACCCCTGCTACCTGGCCCCAGATAAACGGTAGAAAATGGATGGATGGATATTTCAAGGAAGTTTGTGATAATTATCTTTATGACAACATAGGAAAAAAACCACAGAACAACATTTTATCAGTGATTGCAGCTTGCACGTAGCAGCATTTATTAGTGCAAACAAAATGAAGAACATTTTCCATCCTTCTTTTCCAGTGAGCTCTCATTGATGACAGGCTACCTATTTTGAAGTGAGACTCTATTGCCACAAGGTGCCAGCAGCAGCATTATAGTGCAATAGTAGTGACACGGCATAAGTCAAATGTAAGCTCAAAAGTAGCCAAGGTAGTGTTTTCCCTGGAACATAAGAGCTTAACACTTTAATCTAACAGTAACTGAAATAACTTCACCTTGTAACTAACTCTTCAGCAGCCTGCACAATATTGTAACATAATAACATTGAAATTGAAAAATATTTTCTACCTGGGATGTTATATCTTGGGTTAAGCTTTCTAACCAGTTGCTTAAAGCCCTCCTTTACCACCATGTAACCACATCAGTAATTTTCATCCATCATTTTGTTCTTCCTGCCTTATGTATTTTAACTAGTGAGTCCTTCAGCGATGCTCAGTTGAGTCTTTTGTTTACTTTGGGGACACACATCACCAGCTGGTAGTACCTCCTCCGCCATTGCCTCAAGTGGTGAAACAGGAACAATTTTCTCATATATCTTGTAATGCATTATGCTTTGTTGGGGGTTGTTGAAGTAGCTCCCTTTTTACTAAATGGTCATCGGAGGCTGTCAGACATGGCTATATCACTGCTATCCTAATATGACACTTATATTACACAAAAATTTATACCGGTATTATCGTAGACGATATGATATGGCGCAACCCTGTTCTCGAATCTGTCAAATGTGTAGGCCGATTCCCATGAGGCATCAAGACAGCTAACTCTACACCAGCGCTGCATCAGTGGCAAAGAGGTGTAGATTTGCTGCTAACATCTTGGTACCTGATATTGCAAAACACTTTCAAAGGTTTTGTGGAGTCCAGGGCTCTATGGGTTAGTGCTGCTTTGGTGGTATAAAGGTGTCCTACTATTAATGCTAATAGAAATTAATAAATAAACAGATACAAGAAACATGCGAACAAGAGGAGTCTATAGAGAATTTATAGAGAATTTATAGAGCTCATCTTGGAAAAGCAAATGTGTTTGGTACAACATCGCATTCAGATCACAATTCTGATTGCAAAAGCTGCCAGACATGACAGGCTTAAAAAAAAAATTATTTAGAAAATTGGTGATGGGTTCAATACTTATATGGAATATACAGGGGGTAAAATATCTACAGTGTTATATAAATCATTACCTTGCATCTTTTTCTCTCTCACAACACCAATGACTCCTCCGCTCCATCCGTTGTCCTAGGGTTACAGTGACTCATTTGGGAAATAGGCCAGGTGGATTATTGTGACCCTAGGACAACGGAAAGGTTTTAAGCACATCTCTGTAGAATCCTTTGCATTTAAATGTTTGGTTTCTGTCACTTCCGCAGCTGGTCCGTCATCTTATTGTCTCCCCAAAAACACTTCTGTTGTGTTTTTGTGAGCTTTTGTTTTTTCTACTTCCATTTTGTTATTCAACTTCCGTTGTGTTTTTTTTTTTTTTTTCAACTTCTGTTGTGTTTTGTGTGCTTTTGCAACATTTTTCTATTTGCTGGTGTTTTCTTAAGTCTGACCCTCAGGGCCACCATATAATGAGCAACCGATCTTGGAGAGGCAGAGATTCTCAGAAGAAAAGATGGGCAGAGGTTCACTAATCTGCAAAAAACTGCTTCTACAAATTGTGGAAGAATTTCAGAATAATGTTCCTCAACAAAAAATTGGGAAAACTTTGAATATCTCATTATCTACAGTAAATAATACCTTCAAAAAATTTATAGAATCTGAAGAAATCTCTGTGTGCAAGGGACAAGGCTGGCAATCAATTTTTGATACCCTTGATCTTCGGGCCCTCCTGTGGCACTACATTAAAAACAGGCATGATCCTATCATGGAAATCACTGCATAGGCTCAGGAACACTTCCTGAAATCATTTTCTGTGAACACAGTTCACCATGCCATCCACAAATGCAGGTTAAAGTTCTATAATGCAAAGAAGAAGTCAAATTTGAACATGATCCAGAAATGCCGCAGTCTTCTTTGGGCCAAAGCTTATTTAAAATGGACTGAGACAAAATTGAAAACTGTTCTGTTGTCAGACAAATCAAAATTTGAAATTCCTTTGGAAAACTGACTAAAGAGGAGGGGGACCATCTGGCTTGTTATCAGCGCTCAGTGCACAAGCCTGCATCCCTGATGGTATGGGCGTGCTTTTAAAAAAATGTTATGTTATCTAGAGCCGTGTTTATTGCTCACAATTATGATATGACGTGAACCTGAATTTCATATGCTTTCCCAAATTAGCCTCTTTAATAATCAGCGATTGAGCTTTCAGTGAATCTCGAAATTCAAGGGTGCTTCTCGGCAGCTTGGCTCTTTGTAAGATGTTTATTTAAAGCCTGATTGCTACGAAATGCCACCTGCTTTGCCTTATAATGCTTTGCTATTGTTATTTTTCATTCACAAACCACAACAGGTCATTGCAGTTTATTTTTTCTTTGCTCCATTACAGTAAATCATACACACTACTTTCTCATGACTTTAATTTCCAATATGAACTGTAAATGACCTTTTCTTTAGATAGATTATTTTTTATGTGTTTATTTATTTATTTATTTTTTTTGGAAATGTTGGACTCCATGACATTCATGTTACTGCATTTTACTGTGAAAAATAAGAAAGAAGCACAAATAGACCGACAACTTTATGAGTTATTGGGAAACAGTATGCCAGTCTTGTTGACACTTGGAGAGAAGCAGGTATGCCTTTGACTCTACTGGTACAGACGAGAGAACTTTTTTGAAACATTTGAATATTATCAGCACATCTAGGATAAGATGATGAGGAAGCATAATATAGACAGCTCTTTATTTATTCTGGTATCCTCTGTCTTCAATCTTAGAAATACAGATGAGCATGACCATAACCCAAAGCTTGGATAAGAACGATGCAGCTGCCTCACACTGTGTTACTGATTTATACAGGCGTTTGCCTGTAGCAAGCGAAAAGAAACACAGAGCAATTAGAAAAAACCTCAAGAAGCTTTTATATTTTGTTTATTCATTCAGATACAGAAAAAAAAACATTTTGTGATGCCACAAAATGTTATAATTCCTACAACTTTTTTTCTTTTTTGGATACAGTGAAATTTGTTCATTATACAGCAGATTTTCCGCTTTATAGTGCTGTGTTAATGTGTAAGGTTTTCTGTTGCAGGAGCGTGACGGAATGCGCGCCATACTAGAGTCCTATGACAGCGAGCTGGCGCCTACTGAGTACTCTCCTCAACTCAGCAAACGACTCAGGGAGGCAGAGGACATACTGCAGAAGACGCAGAACCATAATGCAGAGATGGAGGTGTGTCTGCATGAATGTATAAATACACATTTTTTGTGCTGCTCTTTGTTGTGCATAGCAAGATTTGCTTTTTCAAGCAAACTTGAATATAAAAATACCGACTTGCACTAAGCTGCCGACCAGATTATTATGCATGTTGCTGTTTTACATGTAGCTCTACTAATACTAATACTTTTGTTTAGTGGACAGACTGAAACATATCTACAGTGAAAACGGATAATACTGGGCTTATACTACAGAGATTTTCACCCCCTTTTTGTTCTAATTTCCTCTATTTGACAAATAGAATTGGCCATGTTTAAGTGCAGAACCTCTGTTTGATTTGCTCCCGTTTGCCCTTTTAAAGTTACTGCATTATGCTGTTTACACTGTGACTCACTCTTGAGAGAGATAGGCAAAATAGCTTGAATTTCTCTACAAACCTTTTATTTTAACAATGAGCAATCACTGTGAATTTGGCAGTTGCTGTGCTGAAACGGGGATTGTCATTAACCCCCTGCACTCATAGTGTCACAGCTTTGCTAATCTAATATGAAGGTTAATAAAATGCAGCTTGAGCTGTAAAAATAATGGAACAAACAGAAAAACTCATTATGACACAAAGCTTTGCTACTGCAAAACTGGAAGTTCCCCAACACACTGCCTTAGGACACTACAATACAAAGTTATAACCCATAAAAGCCTAAATAGGTTGACAGCAACTCATTTCTCAACAGGGCTTTTATTTTGAAGTACTTGCTGGCTTCTCTTCTCTGTATTTGAGGGCTATTACTGTGTATCAGTGGGCCACGGTTAGCTTTCATTTTTTTGTTTTGCTTCTATATTATTTTTCTTCCCTTTGTCCTATTAATTCAGGTCCAGCTGACCAAAGCGCAGGAAGAGACAGGGACACTGAAACTGCAGCTACAAACAGTAAGTGTACTGAACCCCCCTGTATTTAGCATTTTTTGTGACATGCCATTTCTGGAAATGGCACAGCCATTTTGCACTGGTCAAGTAATTAGCAGCCAAAGTATGAGTAGTATCGACCGGCTTGGAGATCCAAGAGCACAACTAATCTATTTGGAAAAAGCATTTGAGCTGTAGCTAGCTAACTTGATATATAGCAGTTACTAGAAAATGATAAGTGCATAGTGAGCATCCATGATTGTGCCATGTAGGCTATGTGAAATTCAAGGGAAGTAGTGTGTGTTCCATGTGTGCACCTTTGGATGGGCCATCAGTATCATGTGCCTACTGCCCCAGAGGCTCTGGCTGACAATTGAACTAGAAGTAGCACAAGATGAAAGGGCACATTTCAGTGAGAGGAGGTGGAAGTTGTGAATCTTTATGTACAATCTGTTGAAGTTTATCACATTTATCACTTCCACATTTAACATATATGACCCCGGTTAATTCATGAAAGGAATTTGTGATGCTGTTCGTGTCTGTTGCGGTGAAGAGAGAGCTGAGTGTCAAGGTGTAGCTGTCGAGTTACTGGTTAATTTACCTTCCTGCCCTCACCGAATAAAAGAAGCGGTGGGCGGTGACTGAAAGAATAAAATCTCAGATACAAGTGGAAATGAACTTCATCCAAAGGTTGTCTGGGCTCTTCCTTAGAGATAAGGTCAGGAGCTCAGTCATTTGGTAGAGGCTCACAGTAGTCTAGACATCCTGACTAGGATTTCTCCTGGATGCTTCCTAGGTGAGGTGTTTCAGGCATGTCCTACCGGGAGGACACCCAGGGGCACATTGGAGAGATAATGTCTCTTGGCTGGCTTGACTCAGTGTGCCCCTGGAAGAGCTGGAGGAGATGGCTGGGGAGAGAGATCCGGTTATCTTTGTTTAGACTCTTGTTCCCACAGCCCAGACCCATGTAAGTGGTAGAAAATGGATGGATATGGCCACCCATCCAGCTAAATACAAGAAGAAAATCAAAAAACATGAATGCAAAACGTTTAATTGTAAAATATCTGCTAATGCTACAGAAATCTTAATTACAATGTCATAAATGACAACAGAGATGTAAACCTGGCCCATTTAGCACATGTGCTTTTTCAGGTACTTTTTCAGTCCTGGATATTATCCTGACAGTCTGTCAATGCATTTAATGGGTTTATCTGTTAATCCAGGTGTGTACATTTTTCTTAATTGAAGGTTTTGGAAATGACAGAAAACTCTTAGAGACAGAAGTATTCTGCTTTCAAATGTAGTCCCAGATAACGCAGAGAGTTGGCAGGTGTGACCTGAAACCTCTAAACACACTCTGTGACTCTGTCTTTACTCATTCTATGATCTTTCTTCCTTTTCTTGGCTCCTTGTTGCCGAGGTGACATCAACATAGCCATAGCAATGAGTACTGACGCGTGAAATCCACCTGTCTGGTATAGCAGTAATTACTTATCCGTCTTGGGAAGACTGGGAGTGGGGATGCGCTGAGAGACAGGCAGATGCTGTCAGAGAAGGAGGAAAATTGGTGTGCAAATGGAAATGAGGGATAATTTCACAGACGAGAGCAAGATCAGAGGGGGGAAAAAAAACTGAGACAGATAGAATAGAAATGAATAAGAGGTAAAAAGATCAGGACATTGTGAAACAGAAAATAAGTTAGTGGGCTAATGGCGTGTCAAGGATATATCTGTTTGTCTTTATCTGTCTCAAAAAGATAGCAGCCCACTGTAATACAGTCTTCAGGATTTATCTGCAGGCAGAAGGTTTCTGCCAAGCACATGGCCAAAGGTGGTCTGATGATAGTACACCAGGATCATTTTCTTTGTGTCCCAGGCGGCGCTAGAGTTGGAGTCTTTAAAGAAGCAGCAGGCCTCTGCTGCTGACACCAACTCTTTACTGACCAAAGAAGAGGTCACCATACTCAGGTGGGTAGACCACAACTTGTTGCAATGAAAAATTCATGACTGTACATACAAAGGATTAAATCACTAACACCTCATATACATGCCTGAGCAGAGCTATATGTCTAAGATTGACCTATTCACTCAGTGACATACATAGTCACTTATCTGCATGTTAGGTGTTATTAAACAAGTGAGTGAGAGTATGTGCATGCATTTTGATTTTTTTTATTTTTCCAGACAGAAAATTGAAGATTTAGAAACAGAGCGGCAACGTTTAGAGGAGCAGAATAACATTCTGGAGATGAGACTGGAAAGACACAACCTACAGGTAGGCGCTAAAAGTTCCCTCCGACTGTTTTCTGTGATGGATTTACTCGTCTGGCACAAAGGAACCAATTTAATAACCCCAAGGGCAGCAGACGAGCCCGCATGACACTACAGATTGATTCACAGAAACGGTTCACATTTCTGACAGTTTTTCAAGCATAATTGGACCCAGGTGTGACTTCAGCAGCGTCCAGTGGAAAAATCTTACAACCTGTGGCTGATTTGAAATCCTTCCTTTGTTGGTTGAAGGGATTACAATACACAGAGCATTGCGTGGACTTCCCTAGTGTCAGCTGGGAATGACACTGGCTAAAATTAAACAAATCTTGCTTGGTAGACAACTCAACATTAGTGACACACAAACAGACACACACATTTGACTCTGTGCATCTAATCCAGCTATACTTCCTTCTTCTCTTTTCCTTTTAAAGTGTGTGTGTGCGTGCGTGTGTGTGCGTGCGTGTTTCATCTCAGTCAGCTTCTCTAACTTCCCTGACTCATACTGTGCCAAACTAAGCCTACCAGGGCACCTTAATGACACGTGTGTGGGCAAGCGTGTTGGTTCCATTTAGCAGTTGGGTGAATGAAATCCATGTTTTTTCAAGCATGACGACCACCTTTAAGGCAATTGACGTGTGTGTGTGTGTGTGTGTGTGTGTCAAGGTTACACAGTCAATGGATCAGGTCAGTTCTTAGGAGCTAATTTTTATGACTCTTCCATGGTCTAATGCACACCAAGAGACCTGTACATCAGACCGACTGAGGAGATTAGTGACTGAATGGAGAAGTATTTGAAAGGAGAAATGAATGGCTGAATGAGGATGACTTAACAGAACCGAATGGTTAAATAAACTGACATTGCATTTTTTTTTTTTATTAGTATTATATCAACTTCCATGTAAGATTTTTGATGCCGGTCCCATTATTAGTGCCTTTATATTTAAATCATACTGACAAGTATAACTGTCGATTACTCAAACTACCCATATAATTATAGCAATTTAGCTATAAAACTAGTGGCCATACCATGAAATACTGAAACCAGCTTAGTGGACAGTGAAAAACCTAACTTAAATGTTCTTCCACATCTAGTTTTGATTTTTAGTTTTGTTTTAGTTAACTATAATGACCTATGTGATGTCAGTGAATCCAACAATCAGTCGGCATCATGCAATTTAAAATTCTCCCCATCTGACCTTCTCAGATGTTCCTGGGGGGAAAAAAATAAAGAAAAAAAATTTGTGTATGCGCACACACAAACACACACACACACAGCACTTAACAAATATATCACACTGCATTTATCTGTCTGTCGGTCAAAAAAAACTCCAGTGTGAGCTGGAGGCCACCAGCTGATGAAGCCAATAGAACCACATCATCCGCGAAAAGCAGAGATGAGATTCTGATGCCACCAAACTGGAAGCCCTCCGCCACTTGTCTACGCCTAGAAATTCTATCCATAAAAATTATGAACAGAATCGGTGACAAAGGGCAGCCCTGGCGGAATCCAACACCCACCGAGAACAAGTCCGACTTATTGCCGGCAATGCGGACCAAGCTCTTGCAATGGTTGTATAAGGACTGAATGGCCCGTAGCAACGAGCCAGACACCCCATACTCCCGAAGCACCTCCCAAAGAATATTCCGGGGGACGCGGTCGAATGCCTTCTCCAAATCCACGAAACATGTGTAGACTGGTTGGGCAAACTCCCACGCACCCTCGAACATCCTCGAGAGGATAAAGAGCTGGTCTAGTGTTCC
>VUQS01009350.1:7407-17863 GCA_015108495.1 Heterochromis multidens
GAACTTTTAAAACAAAAAAAAAAAAAAAAAAAAAACCACACACACAGACGGAATAAAATGGACTCATTGTGTATTTATCCTACTGTTTTTACCGAACAAATGTCAATGACTTTTTTTTTTTCTTGTTTTGTATTTGCTTATTTGTTGGTTTTTTTTGTTGTTGTTCTTGTTTTTTGTTTCTGTTCAAATCTGGTCCTCCCTTCCCTGTGTACACATACTCCATGTTCAACAGCACCATAGCGATAGTCGCTTTTTAAAGGTTTGTGTTCTGCTTTCAAGACTTTTAGCTATCAAAATAAAGACTAGGTATTAACACGGCTGTTTTTTGCCCTTACAGATTTGTTGAAGTAGGTGTGGGGGTCATTAGATTGCAGTTGGTGACGCTTTTAATGTGTGCTTTAAGAGGTTCTACTGCTCTTTGCATAGGTTGTTAAGGTATATAACGTGCAGTCACGTACAGTATGTGTTTCAGGCGTTTGGTTAAGTGGCTTCAAGCTTCAAGTCTCAGTTAGCAGATCATTTGTGTTCCTGAAGAGACTAACAACTAGCCTTTTTATTTGTGATGAGACTGCATAATCTCTACATCTCTATCACAGCTTTACACTCTCTGAAACCTTTTCATAGTGGGCGTTTGGTTTAATATTTCAACAGTATATTGCATGTTTAATTAACAAAGACTCTGTACTACCTGGAATTTGCAACAGTTCTACACTAGACATGATGTTCAGAAATGAATGGTTAAAATTAGGTTATCTTTCAAAATTCCATTAAAACATCATTGCAAGGCATTTTGTTCCTGTTTCTTATTTTCCCTATGGATCCAAGCATGCCTGAACTCGCTGTCCTTGTGTTTGAGTCGCTGTGTGTTTGTGTTTATGCAACAGTATTTCCCAGTGGCGTCTCTAATTCTTTGCCATGGGAATTACTGTTAAACAGGAAGTGATGCAACATTGTTCAATGGTGTTGTGTCTGAAATGGAATTTTGGTCAGATCAAAGAGGCGATCCAAGATGTCCAGCATGCTTATGCCTTTGTGAAATTTTCAGATCCGCCAACACAACATTCAGAACACGTCTCTGACAGGTGGTGCTCACTCGAGATGCCCTCTGAAGGTTCCTGTAAACAAACAAAGCTGTTGTATGTTCGTTGAAACGCACATTTGTCGGACCTCAAAAACATTTAAAATGGACCTATTATGCTTCTCCTTAGTTTACTGTCACATACACTGTCATAATGGTGGATGTTCATATTAAACATGGCCACAGTTTCAAATAAGGTCAGTGTAAGTACAAGTTATCCATATGAGCCAGAAGCTCAGGCTTCAGACTGCTCTAAATGCTCTGTTTCAGATAGTTTTTCTACTCTTATAATAACCTCAAAATGTACTGTTCCTTAACTCTTTACCCCTTAAGCCTACCAGGAGTAACCCTTGAAGCTCTTTTCCGAACTGAGTGGTTTCTGTCTTATTTCAGACCTGTTTATAGAACAAAATGACTGAGTTTGTATCAGAAGTTAGTGAATGTGGTCTCTACCTATGCAGCTACTGTTTGAAAATACTCTGAAACTATTCTAATGGTCATCAAACCACGTCTTTTTTGATATATACTAAGGCGTGAAAACTCGTCATTAACGGTACAGGGGAGGCTGTCAAATGTCGTCTTCATGGGGGAACGAGTTAATGGGACCTTAGACACACAGCTCTGACTGTGAGTGCAGAAGCCCCAACTAAAAACCTTGAACGGCTTGTTTCAGATAGTTCATGAACTGAGGGGCTGCACCAAGGGCTAGTATAAGATGATAAATGTTATTCTGATCTGTGAGTCATGCACTAGATGAGTCCAAGAACATAAATATGTAGCTGGAAATGAGCATTTAAGATGATCATTTAAAGGTCCTCTTCCTCCTTGCCTTTGCAAGCCCATTGCTACACTTCTTGTCACTTTGCCACCACCAGATGTCACAGCTGTAGTAGCACACAGCCAACAGCAGGAATGTATATCATGTTGCACACATTCTTTCACAAACATAAAGGGGACCCAGACCTAAAAACATGAATTCATAGGGCTACTACTGGTCAAAAACTCTACAGAACACATTTAACAGCATTTCTTTATTGCTTTAGTTAAAATAAGATTATTCTTCCTCCTACAGTAATGCAGAAGAGGGACCTCACTGTCACTGCATTTTTGTGCATGCATATCAAGGAGAGACCCCCCCCGACAGAAAAAGCATCAATGACGTTGAACATGACATTAAATCAGCAATAGTGTAAATGGGGGAAGTGGAGTGGAGGTGGGTTGCAAAGCAGCTTGCAGGCATACAGCAGTGGGATGACTAGTGCAGCTTCATGTCCAGTGTGAGATTTGCCGATCGAATGTGCAGAAGGGTACGAGATCAGTCTGCATCCTCATGGATATTCCACGAACATGTTCACTACATACGCAACTATAAATAGTAACATCTCCTTTCTGCACAGGCCACGTAACGACATCCAGATGTTGAAGCCCAAGACCAAACAGTTTCCTTCCTTTCTGCCCTTTATGCTCTGACCAGCCTGTTCCTCCTCATTGAAACCCTGACATGAATACACCCCCAGACCTCTGTCTCAAAATCTCACACACACACACACACACACACACACACACAGCTGTAGCTAAAACATCTCTAAAACCGCAACTTTTGCCATTTCCTAAATGCTAAATTTATATTCATGAGACCATGATAGTCTTGATCAGATTTGTGTTTTGGGACATCTTTTCTTCCCTGACTGTTGCCTTGGTGATTATACAGTACACTGAGCAGCACAAGTTAGTTTTATTATTTTTCACATCTTTAAAACCATATATTATCTTAATATGGTGAATTTTCTGTGATTTTTCTTAAAATCAGTTTTATCCCCTATGTGTTTTTGTTTCTTCAAATACCTTTTGTCTGTACTCTACTGTGTATTGAATATATAACCACTGTCCTGCATGATAGACATCGTGTTCCTAAAAAAATGACACAACAAATCTGAGACTGGTATTGTAGCTTTGATTACTTAAGCGAGTGCGCTTATATGACAAAAAAAATGCAACATTAGAGGAAACATGTTGCACTGTGTACCGTATGATGTGTTTCATTATGCCGGTTTGTAGCTGCAATATTCAGCATTCCTGTGTCACTTTTATTTTGGAAGCCCCTTCCTTTTTGCGTTACACCTTTTGCATTCTTGTCAGATCTCTCCTCCTTCCTGGCCCCTTGTTGTAGCACCCATTCTGTTTGATGCATGCATCTATAACGGATGCACCAAGTGATCTTGACTGTCCCACAGGAGATGGGAAGAGATATGAAGTGGATGAAGCTCACAAGTGGCAAAAACACTCACAGGAAGACAACCAGAACCAGAACCACACTGCCTCATTTCCCATAGCGAATGGCCACTACTTGGCAATGGTCCCGGGCAACAGGAGGCCCATTGATCCGACTCTTGCTGCCCATTTTGCCAAGATCGCTCCCCCTCCGCCTTTGACCAGTACCGCCACTGACGGTCACACTGGTGGAGAACAGCTGAGGAGGCTGGAGCAACACCAAGAAAAGCTGAGAGAGATGCAGCAGCGCCAGGCACATGAGCGGCAGAAGAGGCAGTGGCTGGAGGAAGAGCGTCTGAGGCTGGAGCAACAGAAGCAGCTGGAGAAGCAGCGCAGGGAGCTCCTCCAGCTGCAGCTGCAACAACAACAGCAGGAGCACCGCCACCGCAGGCAGGTCCTGCAGTGGCAGCTGGAGTTGGAGCAGCAGTACCGCATGCAGCAGAAACAGATCCAGCAGCAGCAGCAGCAGCTGAGGAGGAGCCCGACTGGAGTGATGCTCTCCCCATCCTCGGGGCTTTGCACCATCTACGAAGCTATGGAAACCAGCGACGAGGAGGACGAGGCCAGAGGAGAACAGAACAGGAACACGCATGTGGCAGGAAGGAGGGGGCTGTCCTCCCAGAGCATCACTCAGGATTTTCAGCGGCAGCTGCGTCCGGTGCCCCCGCAGGAACTCGAATGGAATAAGAAGGTGGACATGGTCCAGCAGCTCATCAACCAGACCTTGGTGCTGTCTGGAGATGGAGATTGCCCTCCGCTCCTCCTCCTCCCTGTGGGGACAGGGGGCACCCTAAGCCCCCTGGAGAGCAGCATGTGGCCCAGCTTGTTTCCCCAGTTCAGCCCTCCTACTGCTACAGTGACCTCCGTCAGCAGCTACTCCCCAGACAGCCAGGGTAGCTCCCCAACCAGTGACTGGACTGTGGTGGAGGTGGAGACCCATCACTGAAGAATCAATAAGTGGAGAAGCACATCAATAAACGGGTCCAAGGAACAGTTTCACATATTTTGAAGTACGCCTTTTTACTTTTTGGCACAGAGTTAGATGAGAAGACTGATACCACTCTCATTATAGGAGAGACACATGTCACTTAAAGAATTTTGAAGTGAAATCTATTGGCAAAGATGGTGGGAGAAGTAGAACTTCTGATTCTATATAGCAGGACCTCAGTAGCTCACAGATAATTCTGTATATAAACAAAGCATAAAGATGACAGCCATCTTTTGATGGGACTAAACTGTCCCATCACATTTAATAGTGTTGGCACCCAAGAATAGGCGTGAATCTCTGGAGGCTGCAAGATGCATGTGAATATGCAGGTGTTCCTTCAGTGGGAGAGCTACAGGAGGAGCACTTAGCATTTCCTACATTTGTGCTTCTAGCAGCCACATAAATGCAGCTACACACAACAGTTGAGAGGGTGATATTGATCTTCTAGTCTAATTCTGTGCCAAAATATCATGCTGTTTAATCATTTATTTTAATGTGCCACACGATGCCATCGTTCTTGAAGCCATACAAGAATTTTAAGGATAAGACTATTAATAACTTCATACCATGTTTACTTTAATCATAAGACCATACCAACTTGGCTTTCAACAGATTTCATTATTTGTAGGAGAACAAATTCACTGTAGATGCCCTGTGTCACTGATTACTGTAACCCAGACATGCATATCTCATACTGTAGCCTCACATTAGAGCATGTTTTCCTTACCAGAAGCACTTAAAATCATTTCTCACCTGTCTTACTCTGAAATGCACTGTAACTGCTTTAGCAACTCTGTTGTCATGTGTTGTGTGGGGGCAGTGCTCCGCTTTGTAGTCTTTTATATATTTCTCATTCAGATACTGAGACCAAACACTGGTCACTCTCTCAAACGAGGGACTGAGCTATGACAAATTGCACTTGTTTTCTACCTTTATTTATTCACTGTTATCGTCTCTGCCAAAGTATTTATACAGGTAAGTGGCAACACTGTTAATAGATGAATATTTTTGTGGGCTTTTATACCCCCAAATCCGCATGGTGAAATATTTAAATCTATGTATTGTGTCCTCCTACAACCACGAGTCTCTGGTCAGTGTGCTGTGTTACTGTGACTATACTGGACAAGCAGGTTTTCATGGACTTAATAGAGCTGTCAGTCACAGAGGAAGAGGGAGGCGTGAAGGAGAAGAAGGCACTCCTTGTTCCGCTGTTAGGGGTGAGGGAAGGCTGGTTGTGGGTGAAGTAGTTGTCCTCCCTAACACATTCCAAAGTTATAACCTCATTTCCTGGGTCGGCCAGTATTCAGGGAGTCTCCGAGGTTACAGATGACGTCATGGTGGGGGGGAAGAGGAGGATGTGGAGATGAGACAATGCACCCAGTCTGGATAGGCACCCGACTGGGGATGTGAGGGTGGAGGGCAGTAGTCCAAGTACTAACCCTTTATTAATATATTTTTTATGTTAAGTATATTAATATAGTCTGTTAAGAGTTTCTATATATCTCCCTTTGTTATATTCTGTGATTTGTGCAATATATTAAAAAAAAAAAGATGTGTTTACTTATATCAATCAGGTAATGAGAACATAGCAGGCTGTCTGATATCAGTAACTGTGATTTTAAATGTGTTGAATGAAGAGAATAGGCACCTGTGTTTCTCTTTGTGTCTGCACAAGGTAGGTGATGTCTGTCTGGGATGATAGAAGTGAAGAAACACCGCCACCTGTTGGCTGTATGAGTGACACTAACCTGTTCTTCCTCATACACAGCCTGTAAATCTCTTGCAGTAAAGTGCCCATTTATGAGCCTGAAGTATCCTAAAGTCATATTTTAAAAAGATTATATTTGAAAGCTCATACAGAATATAGTTTTCCAAAAATATTTGTACTACAGCTAGACTATGCATGCAGTATGTGGCCACTGCTGTTGTATGCTGCTATCTATCATATCATTAAGAGATTTTTTTTAAACAACCTACATACAAGCAAGCATAACTAGTAATATTAATGCATGCATTATGAGTGTAGACCTATATGTGCACCTATATTGTTGGAGTATAGTCTACAGTGCCTCAAGCCCCTTTACACAGATATTTTTGTGTACCTTTGCTACCAAATTTCATATGGTTCCTACACAAAACTGCTGTTTACACTCTCAGTATCTTGATATTTGGTGTGTGATTGTCATCCTCTTCTTTTGTATTGGAGAAGCTTTCTGTGGTGTTGTACCAGTGTTCAGATCATTTTTAAGTATGAAATGTGAAAATTTGATGCTTCCAATATTAAATAAAACTGCTTGAAATCAGTTGGTCACATTTTTGTTTTACAATCCATGTTAGATTTCTATTGCTAACTTTATTTGGGGGAAAAAAAAACAAAATACCTTGTTGATGCCAGAAGTCAGAGGAGACTGGCCAGAATGCTTTGACCTGATAAGGCAACAGTAACTCTGACCACACAACACATTGAACCTTGAAGCAGATGAGCTACAGCAGCAGAAGACCACACCGGGTACCACTCCTGTCAGTTAAGAACAGGAAACTGAGGCTACAGTTCACACAAGCTCACTAAAAATATACAATAGAAGACTGGAAAAAAATGTCCTTGTCTGATGAGTTTTTTCCGTGACATTCAGATGGTAGGATCAGAATTTGGCATAAACATGAAAGCATGGATCAATCCTGCCTTGTATCATTGGTTCATCCTGGTTACGGTGTAATGGTGTGGGGGATGTTTTCTTGGCACACCTTGGGCCCACAGCCTACCTGAGTGTTGTTGCTGACCATGTTCATGCCTTTATGATCACAGTGTATCCATCTTCTGATGGCTGCTTCCAGCAGGATAACACACCATGTCACAAAGCTCAAATCAGCTTAAATCATGTTCAGGTTTCTTGAACATGACACTGAGTTCTCTGTACTCAAATGGCCTCCACAGTCACCAGATCTCAATCCAATAGAGCACCTTTTAGATGTGGTGGAACAGCAGATACAGCATGCATCATGGATGTGCAGCTGACAAATCTGCAGCAACTGTGCGATGCTGTAGTGCCAATATGGACCAAAATCTCTGAGGAATGTTTCCAACACCTTGTTGAGTCTATGCTACAAATAAATAAAGCAGTTCTGAAGGCAAAAAGGGGTCCAACCTGCTATTATCAAGGTGCACCTAACAGAGTGGCCGGTGAGCATATATAAAAACATAACCTGGGCAAAAAGCCTATAGGGAGAAAATTCTGACATTTCTAGGCTTCAAAATTATTTTTCCTTTCCTTCCTCTGTGCACTCTGCGATTAGAATTAAGCTGTCATTTTTGTCTTCTACTTATTTAATTTTGTGCATAATTTTCAGTATATATTTGGGCTGTCTTTAAAAAGCCCTGGGAATATCTACATGTTCCCCTGAGACATGAGATGTTTTCGAGTTGAGACAACATGCTCTGTTTGCAGAGTTATCTGCCCTCTTTTCCCTGCAGGTCAAGGCTACAAGGTGAGGTGTTCCATAAAAGCCTTTAATAACATGTCAAGAATTCAGCATGAACTGGTTGCACTCATGTGCCTCCGCCTCTCTTAACACTGTTTTCCTTCAACGCCGGTTGACTGTAAAAGAGTTAAGACTTGCCAATAGTTTTATCAGGTCATTTTGAGGAAACGAAAGACAAATAAAACTGTCAATGCAGTCACAAAAACACAGCTAAAATAAAGCACAATTAAATTTTTATGAAATGTCTTGTGTCTTGTGTGAAAGGCTTGCCAAACAAATCATCACAGGGAAGTCATTTTGTAACATATTTCTGTCAAATTTGGTGTTGCTAGGGGTCACAGTCTGTGGTTAGATTATTTTTTTTTTCACTTCCACAGAAACCTAAAGCACACAACTTTCTCGAGAAAATGTGTTGACATATTTCAAAAGCTTAACTGTGAACTGTGTATGGCTCAACTAATTTCCTGTTGCACAGATCAAACAAAATGTAAGAATGACCTTTTTATTGAATTCTTGCACTTTTGATAAAACTTTTAGAATTAAATCCTCTGTTTTATCCTCATGTCTCCAAAGACTGCAGGTGGGGGGAACTGATCATTTAAAATAATAATTTAAAAAATGGCTACCACAAAGTCAGTGGTAAAAGATAATTTCCGATTCTTAAATTAAATGAAGGAGAGCCTTCTAACCAAAGGCTCTGTTAATAGATTTACTTTAGGCTGATTTTTTTTGTAAGTTTTTTGCAGTTCAAGTTGAATAATATTCCTAATTGCTTCTCTCGCCTTCCTTTATAATTGTCTATATAATTGTCTTTTTCTACACAAGAAGCTTCCTGACACTTTGGATTATGAGACCCATGGGTGTTAGTGGCTCATAAAGTCAACTCTCTGCTACTGTAATTTCCCCTGTCAATCATTTCCAAATGTACCTAAATGGCCTCCTCCAATAAATACAGCCATGAACAGAGTGTTTTCTCTTTGCTTGTGCCAATTATTGTGCAATTTTCTAAAGTTTAAGCAGTTTTGTGTGCAGTTAGAATGTTGCGGATACAAAGTATGCACAATGCATACTGTAAATGCAGAATCAGGCCAGTGTTACACTCTGTCCTGCTGTGTTATCAGTAATGTTTCTAAGCTGCCACTGAATGCACACTGTTGTCAACCATAAGCCCCTTTAATCTATGTCATTTACTGGGCAATCTATGCTGCCTGCTAAATGACTTTACCCAAACTCATGTCACAGGTAAATTATCACCTTTCATACATAAAAAACTGACTAAAAACAAGCTTTACACTGACTGAACTGAGAATGAAACTAATGACCGATTAATACTTAAACAACAGAACTACTTATTCTAGTTTTTAATGTACAATCACACATCTTAAAAAACTTAATGCAACTTTGCTATTTGTTTTAGTGAAACAAAAACTAAAATGAACCAACACTGAACCCCCAACAATACGGTAACAAGTAATGCTGTTACTGGGCTGTTACTGATGTTTAAAATCACACTAATGCTGTTAGCTGATGTGGATATTTATTATGCTTTTTGTGCTGAGAAATTTTCATTATGCAAAAAATAAATAAATAAACTGTTGTAATGCCTTTTAGCTCTTCATCATGTGCTAACCAGTGCTGGCACAATACTGGTCATTGCTGAAAGACTGATATCAACGTACCACCAACACAGTATCCGTGCTGTCCACACGCAATCATAGTGCCAATCAGAACACTTATGTGTCTGCCATATTATAGGAGTTACGGGGATTAATATTTGAATATGCTGGTTATTCATTTGACTCATGAATTAGGTATTTGGATATTTTTGGTTTTAACTAATGTTAAGTTAATGTAACGGGGAAACTAACTGTTGTTCTTGTTTTCTGTTTAGTTATTTGCTGATGTTTGATTTCCTGTATGTGGTTCTGGTTCCTCTTTGTTCTCTGTTTGTTAGATCAGTTTAGTTTTGTTTGAGCAGTCAGTTCATTATGTTACTTTGTTATCTTGCATAGTCATTGTTGCTTAAAGGTACAGTAAGGTACTCCCTGTTAAATCCAGAATCTAATTTAAAATCCTTCTCCTCACATACAAGGGCTTGAATAATCAGACCTCATATTACCATATCACCCCAATAGAGCACTTCACTCTCAGACTGTTGGCTTACTTGTGGTTCCTAGGATATTTAAAAGTAGAATGGGAGGCAGAGCCTTCAACTTTCAGGCCCCTCTTCTGTGGAACCAGGTCCCAGTTCGGATTCAGGAGACAGACACCCTCTCTACCTTTAAGATTAGGCTTAAAACTTTCCTTTTTGATAAAGCGTATAGTTAGTGCTGGATCAGGTGACCCTGAATCCTCCCTTAGTTACGCTGCAATAGGCCTAGGCTGCTGGAGGCTTCCAATGATGCACTGAGCGTTTCTCCTTCACTCACCTCTTTTCACTCTCTATGTGTTTATACATCACTTGGTATTTAACCATTAGTTATTATTAATCTCTGGCTCTCTTCCACAGTGTGTCTTTTATCCTGTCTCCCTACCCTCACTTCCAACCGGTCACAGCAGATGGTTGCCCCTGCCTGAGCCTTGTTCTGCCGGAGGTTTCTTCCTGTTAAAAGGGAGTTTTTCCTTCCCAGTCGCCAAGT
>VUQS01009360.1:4594-19774 GCA_015108495.1 Heterochromis multidens
TTCAATCCCCCCCCCCCCCCCCCCCCCCCCCCCCCATGTTAAAATATGTGATTTGTGAGTTGATAGAAACATGTGCAGCCTGGTACAAAAATTTATCTTTGTTTTTTAACTTGGCTGTTACGCAAAAACAGCCTGTTTTCATTAGCGAGTTATCGTCCCATTTAATATCAAACTAAAACAAGGACATTGTTATCCAATGCTAATGTTAACTAAAAACTTACCAGTTTTACTCTTTTGTCACAATATGGTCACCTGAGGCTTCAAAATATACAATATTGCTACACTTGATGTTTTAAAACAATCCCTGTAGAACATTTCCATGTTTTCCATGATTGTACCATTGACTCATAAGCGATGTACAAACACATGTTGTGCCTACAAGTGAAATTGCTGGTCATGCAACATGCAACGTGCCTTCTTCCACAACATTAACTGTGAGCTAAGGAAGATTTTGGAATTAGTGTGACATGCCATTAACACAAAAAACACTGTACCAGATAACATCATCAGTTATTTACCTAAATTTATTTTCGGTGAAGCATTATTTCAGAAAATACTAGGAAACCCATTTTGGACAATAACACTAGTCATCTTGTAAAATCAATACTGTGTGGAGATGTTTCCAGAATATGACATTTAACTCCCTGTGTCAACACCACGTCCTGAAAGTATAATATTTTTGTGCTCAACTCTAATACTGAAGACCTAACACTTTTAGATATTGCTGTGTAAATTGTCCTGGTTTGGTGTACTTAATGAAAAGTTAATAAGGTTTGTTGTGTGAGACAGATCTTTTTCATCATTAGACAGTAACTCCAAACCTTTTTGCTCCTACCTGAGGAGTTACTGTCAGTGTTTTATTCCAGGGTTGTCTGCAGCCTACAGCAAAACTGTTTGAAGCTGCATCTACACCAGGCCCCATTCAGTTCCAGAGGGGGGTATAGTTCACCAGCAGATGATTTGCTATTCTCTAACAAACTCAATCCCCACATTCCCATTGTGAAACTGCCAATGCCTGTCGAAATATTTTATTTAAACCAACACAAAATTTAATACAGTGTACCAGTCAAGACTGTACAAACTCAATATTAAACTCAATATAATGGTTTGACTTGATCATGAGTGACAGTCAGTGCCAACTGCTTGACACACCCTTGCCAGTCGAGCATTAAAAATAAGTTTTTAGAGTTTGCTAGTAGAATAGTCACTATGACTAACATGTTGATAAATTTATTTTCTTTTACTATGAGATATTTTGCTGTAAAATTGCTGAGAGAAAATCATTATTAAGCTAAATTATATTACGTTTTTCCAAAAGCTTTCTTTGCCTGTTTAATAAAACAAAAAAAATCTTACTGGTGAAAGTCTCTATTCTCTCTCATTTTCTCTTCCATAAAAGACGTTATATGGCCTGTCCACTGGGAAGGTGCTAGAAGGTGTCTGACTAGCTGGGGGAACGTTTATGGTCTGTGAAGGTCAATTAAATCAACCTGCAGATAGAGAGCTGCCATACCTCCACACTTTACTGTTTTCCAGTAGAACATTGCAGAGAAAAAGAAAATAACTTACTAAAGGTAACAAGAGTTGTCAAATTTGTTGTCAAATAGTTGTCAAACAGTTTTAGACTACTTGATATTTTGTGAGAGGCATAGATATCGGTAAATGGCTCATTAATATTAAACAGGAAAGTGACAGTTGGGGGGACTTGGCACACACTCTTGGCAACTTTAGCAGAACTGCAAGTGAAGGCTTGGTGCTTTGTTTAACCCAGTGGTTCTCAAACTGTGAAGCTAAGCTAAATGAATATGATTATTAATATTATCTTTCATCTTTTATACGAAAAAAAAAATAGGCAAGAATTTGCCAGTTTATGGGGTTGGGGTGTGGACTGTGGACAATTCTGAGGTTCTGAAGTGGGGCGTGCCAGAAAGAAATATGAGAACCACTGGTTTAATACAATATGTCATACTTAAAAGAAATTGGATACCTCTCACCTCTTGCTGCTTGGCTGGTCAAGATATGTTTTCAGACTACAAAATCCTAATATTTAATGAGAATTTTACAGCAAGGTTACATCTGCATTGTAATAAAGTTCTTCCTGCACTGGTTTTGATTATAGTAGTCTAACGTGTTTTCTTGAATATTTAACACAGTGGGGATTTAGATTAGAATTAAGGTAATTTCTTCACTGTTATGCATTTATTCCTAATTAGTATTTTAAATTATAGTCTGATGCATGGTCATTCAAAGTGTTCTGGATCTAGTTTATGTAACAGACTTAGGCAGTTTCAGGCAGTTAACTAACACCACCTTATGTCACACACTAAATATGCAGTTGTAAACAAAGCCACACACTGTTGGCACAAAGTGAATGATTAAAACGTGTGTAAAGCTTTCAGTGTTTATGGCAGATGACTTCCATTTTGCAAGACTGATTTTAATATGCACATAAAGCTACAAAAATGTTAATACGTAGCTACTGAAGATAACAATTTATGCCCCCCGTTGTGCTTTATTTTTGTGGTTCCTCATTGCCAGTGTTTATGCGTAAGGCCAAATGTAAAGTCATATTTAATTACAGATGATTATTGCTCAATGAGGCTTTTTTAATGCAAGCTTGTGTCTCAAATATAAAAGATAAAGAGACCTGTAGCCAAACATAAATGGGATAGTATATTACCTTTTCAGTGACACCAACTTAGTAATTTGTTTTATGAGTGTATTTGCATCACTGAATTTGCAGATATGTGGAATATATAATTCTTGGTTAAATTTGATGAAAATCAGGTATAGGTATTGTTGGTTTCTTAAATGAAGGAGATTAGAATTAATATGTATCCAGAAAGGGACCTTGAAAGCAGCTTAGCAGTATTCCTCCAAGCACTCAAGTCACATTTTTGTAATAAAAAGCCTCCAGATCCGAGAGAAGATTTGGGACCCCCACACCACATTCCAACTCCATACCTTTGACTTCTGCGACTAAAAGACCGTTAGGAAATGCTGTTTGGCATGAAGCGAGTGGCACAGACTTCGCTGGCGGTTTGTGCCATTGCATATGGGAAGTCTTTCAAAGTCAGCCGTCATGCCGCAGGCAGCATTCTAATGAGGTCATCAATAACCCGCAACAGCTGCTCAGAAAGAGAGACCTCATCTGTTGCGCTCACGCCACCAGTGACTCTGCTGTAACTGAACAAACAGCTCCAAAATAATGAGCGGTATTCTATGGAACATACAGCAGTACTTTACTATGAATCATTAATTGGTGGAACTGCAGTGAATTTTATAAAGTGACAACATTGAAAGCGAATGAGAAAATGGAAGTAAATCCCTCAGGGGCTGTCACCTACTCCGTGGTGATACTGGAAAAATGTGCCTTTCAAAATAAGTCCCACTTTGGCCTAATCAGGATTTTGTCCTGATAGTTTTCAACCACAGACACATTTTAACGAAAAAATCAGCACTATCTAAAATATTGTATATTAACAGATCTATCATTATCAAACAGCTATGACATTGATTACACCCAGATGTTTAAAACTAGCAGTACTAGATATAAGGTTCATTACTGATGGATAGGCACAGATTAATCACAAAATAAATCAACATTTAGCCTACCCTCCCCTTTGCTATTATTCATCAAGGGGAAGAAAACTATCTAGAAGCACTTGTTGGTTTCTGGTGTATTTTATCTAGCTTGGAAAGGCCATAGTGACATTCACATTTTGATATTAGGATGAATGACTTCTGATTTTCAATTTCCAACCCTGAAACATGTCAGTGTTGAGCTTCTTCCCATCTCACCATGCTGTATAGTAATTATTTTTTTTTTTTAATTTATCACCATTGCCACCATTACCATTGACCTTCTTCCATCTCTCTTCTCGAAGTCACTGGAAAAACCATGAGCTACTCTATTTGTGTGACATTTGGCTCATTGTACCAGAACCTAAAGACTCTTCTTTCATAGCCATCTTAAGAAAACAGTCATAGGCTTTGTGGTGTAGATTTAGCCAGCAGTTTATTCTTGCTTCTGTAAAGCAACACCAAGATACAAAACAGGTGCAACAGTGCTTAACAGTAACAGTGTCAACTACCATATTTATAAAAGCCACCAGTTTATGAAAGTCTGAATTTACAGAGTACACTCAGTGCAACACTGAGCTGAGACAAAGGCTAAAAAGTAAGGACATTGTAAAATATAGAAAACAGAAAAACATTCAATATTTACAATTTCTGAAAAAATATAAATGCAACCTATGAAATATTGAGTCGCGTTTTTTTTCTTTTTGATATAAAATGATTTGAAATTTGAAGCTTCAGTGATTTCTAAATCACTCTATTTAATACAGAGTCCCAAATATTTTTAAATGGACTCGATCTTAATGCTAAAGTAAGTCTGCAAATGTGCCTATGGGGCAACATTAAACAAAAATTGAGTTGGTGTGGCCAAAAAAAGTCTTGCATTTTTAATCAATGCACTGTGTGCCGATCAGTTCTTATAGTTTTGTTTATTTATTATTTATTAATATCATTATTTTATTTCATTTTGACTTTTTGTTTCTAATTCAGTATAGTCTCAGTTAGTTTCCAGAGTGGATTTTCTTTTTTCAGTTTAGTTTTTATTGTTTTTTTGTTTAGTTTGAGTTTAGTTTTTATTAAGTTTCAGTGTTTGTTTTAGTTGTTTTAATTGTATGGAGGGCATATGTCCAAGGCTAGACTTATTTAGACTTTCCTTGTTTTGTTGCTCGTGTGATTTTGTTCTTTGTTAAATAAATATGAAGGATTTAATTTACCATAGAGCTGGTACAAAGATACTCTAGTTTGGAGGACTTGAAAATGCAAAACACTGCTGTTATACATCAGTTTTATGTGCAAATTTTACTATTTACTTTTAACATCAGTGTGAGCAAGACTTGGTGAGTAGGCTTCCGTGTGACATTGAGTAACATGAGTAAAATTTCTGATAAGCCCTCTTTTCTCTGTAGTTCTGCCAAGATGGATCGCATGGAGGAAGAAGAAGGGAGGTGGTGAATGGATTAGGGTCAGGTTATATGTGAGGCTCAATTGCAGTAGGGCACACTAAGGGTGAGGATATAGGTTCAGCAGATGCTGCTGGAGCATGGCCACATAGTCACAGAGTAGGTATAGAGGCTCAAAATAAAAAACACACTACCTGACAAGAGCTTCTTTACAACAGTAATATACTGTACATTTGAAATGCTGTTACTGAAACAATATTGCAGAATACACATTTGTGCTGTTCTTGTTAATGTATACTATTTACCACTTGAGCATAAAAATAAAACAACAAGATCAATGCTAGCCATGTTGACATGTGCACTCAAACTATATTTTTCCCACAATGGTCAAATCCGAATAAATCTGTAATTGTATTCAGTGTTGACTGTATTTTGACTTTATTTTGGTTGACTGTTAAGAATGCCCTCTATATCTCCTATACCGCCTGTAACCCTGAGGGAAATGTGGTTAGCATTGGGCAATATGCAGTAAAAACGTTATTGAAATATTTCACGTGCCTAAACCTATTTTTGTCTGATTATTTTGATCATGGATAACGGCACTTAACATTACAATATTTATATTATAACATTTAATCTACCACATGATTTTGGCAACAGTAGCTGTATTAGTAGCTGACTTAACTAATAGTAAGTTAAGATTATGATTTACTTTAGCTTACACTACTTGCATCTATTTAATTAGAAAGACATGATGAAATGTGAAATGTGCATATATTTTAAATTACAGTATCATTAAGATAAAAATAATCACTGTTTGTAGTTTAGATCTGAAAGTTAGTAAGACTTAGGACTTACCAATGAACACTGGATTACACACATCACATAAGAGGTAAGTCATACCATGAAGGTCTACTTAAGATACACTGGATGCATTTAAGGAGGCAAAAAGAGCATAAGAGTGAGTATAACATGGAGTCTGACCTCTCCTTGTCCTCTCTGTAGCTTCAGCAATAGTTAACATCATAATGCTACTATTTATGGCACCTGTTAAATAAGGCAATATCTCAGGATCGATTTTGCTGCCGCTTGCTCTCCCCTTTGGCACTCTCTTCCAACACACGTTGGATTTGATAACTCAAGCTCTATTGATTTTTATATAAGCAAAAATAACCTGCATAGAGTCATAAACAAAAAATATTGGTTGTGTCCACATGCTTTTTTTTTTTAAAGACAAATATGTACATGTTTTGTTTTGTTTGTGTGGGACATTGTAACTTTGTATACTGAAGTTTTGATCACTGATCTATATAAAAATTGCATTGGCAAATAATAAAATAAGCATACTATTGGCCGTAGTATATATAGGTGTTCTGTTTGTGTGTGTTTGTCCCTTCCCTGCTTAAGGTATGACGTTGATAAGAGTGTCAGTTCTTGTATTTTAGACTATTGTAGACTTCTTGTCGATTGCATGAGAGTAGAATGAGAACCAATGAGATAATTCTTTATTTTTGTGTTATAGCAACAAAAAATATAGCAGCACAACAGCATAAACAGGCCCACCTTAAGAGAGAATGATAATAAGTATAAGTAAAAGTAATAAGTAAAAGAATTTAAAAAGACAGCAATACTGAGATGATAATACAAATAAGTCAAATTGAAGGTAGACATGATAATGGCTTATATTATTACATAATTATTTACAAAGTACATAATACTGCAGGAGTGATTGTGTCAGTGTTTAATCTAAAAAGAAGTGTTGATTGTATAGTCTGACTGCAACAGGGAGGAAGGACCTACAGTATCTCTCCTTCAGACACCGTGGGTGAAGCAGCCTATCACTGAAGGAACTACCCAGTGATAGGGTGAAGCAGCCTATCACTGAAGGAACTACCCAGTGATGTGAATTGTCTGACCTGTCCAGTTTATTGTTCAGATGAACACCCAGGTATTTATAAGAATTCACAATCTCAATGTGTTTTTGAAAGAGAACAGCTAATGCAGCAAATGTAGAAAAGGGTAATGGCAAGGCAGTGTCTGAAAGATCTTGTAGGTTAGAAATTAAAATCTATTAGAAGTTAGAAGATATTAGAAGATAAATTAGAAGTTAAAATCTGGTGGAAAAATAGAAAGACATGCACCATAACATTCAAATGGAAGATTGCGATCAGGCTTCCTGCGTTGGGAAGAAAGTGACAGAGACTAATGGACTTTTGTACCTCGCACGATTAAGAGGCTGTACTAAACCTTAGATAATGTGCTGATATCTGCTGGGAGCTGCTTGATGCTGGTTGATCATAATCAGTAGACCCATGACAGTCTAGAAGCTGCTCACCCCTCTGCAGTATTCGGCTCACCCTGCATGTCTGGTCTGGTTATGTCTGAACCATCCCCTCTACAATCAGTCTCTATTCAAATAATACAGTGCTGATTTGTTTCAAAGTTTTAGCACTTGCAGGTCATGGCTTACTTCATTCGCTGAACAAAAAGGATGCATAAGAATTTAGTTCTGCATTATGTCTGACATGCAGTATAAGTATAAGAAATGCCACTGATTAGTGAGCTAAACCTCTTGTAAATATTACTTGTTGAGAATTCACAAACCAAAACCTCAAGTTTCATGGAGTAAACACAGCTTGCGGTGCATTAAACATTGCTGACATTCTTACACATGTTCCTTGGGCTTCACTGTGCTGTTGTGCATTTTAATTGTAATCTTAATCAATGTTCCGTGCTCTAATGAGAGCACTGGTTTTTACACGCTTATTGGCCTGACAGATGAGGATGTACTAAATGTGATCAGAGTCTTATTAGCCTTGGTAAGGTAAGCGCTCCCCTTACAACCTTACAGCACCAAAACAACTACCCCAGCCAATGCTGCATGACCTCATCGTGCAGGAATTACCTTGCTTTTTCCAAAGGAAAAATGTTCTTTGATGAGAGAGGGTATCAAATTTAGATAGGCCACAAAAACCATGAGTGAGTCTGTAACGTAGCACCTGTAGAAATATGACTCACGTCAATTCATTCCATACTGTCATTACTACTTAACTGGTCCAGTGGGACTCCTTTACTGCAGAATAACAAGTTTCTGCATTGCAACAACCATATGTCCTGGGATTCCCTAGGGAAGATGCCTCTGGCTACCCAGATCCTGTTCCCTTGCTGTCAGCTGCAGGCAGAAGAAGCCTGACAGCTATATATGTTGTACAGCCAAGATAGATTAGGATGTGCTACGGTGCTTTCAGATGTGAACAGAAATCCATTACAATAGAAAGTCCATGTTGATTAATCTTGTATGTGTTCTTATGAAAACATTCTGCCTTATTGTAATATTTAAAAAATTAAAAATGACATCCAAAACCATGTTTTTGATTGTGCTTAAACTCAGTAGTATTACCAATATGACAGGACTACAGATAATAAGAATCTATTATTTTATGGTAGGGGTGCTGTGCAGAATTGTTACCACATAACTGACTGAAGAATTGTTGCTATTAAGGGGGTCTGAACTCTTTGAGACAGTTTCTGGCTGATCATCTTATCTGCCCCAGAGTAAAACTTGATAGATCCATGTTGAGATGAAATTTTCACTATGGCTTGTTCTAGATATAAGTGAATGAGGATAATGATAAGATGAATACAGCTGATAGATAGAAGCCTGGAAAGCCTGGAACAACTGCACTACCTCTGAATATATTTAAACAGAATTCTTTTTAATGCTTTTTACTGCACTACGCACTGTGTACTTACTGGCATTTTAAGTGTTAGCTTTTAAAATTACTAACTCTCCGTGCACTGACACTTAACAATATGATTTGGAATTAATTGCATAAATAAGTAGAATATCTCATTTGTTTATTTTTTCTTCCTTTGTTCATTATTGAATTAAATGACACAATCCAATTAGTGGTGTGCATTACCCTTTCTTGCAGTTTGATTAAGCAACTAAAATATTAAGGCTGATGCTCAGGCAAATTATGTTGCATTACAAATCCTCCAAATCACAGCTTTTTCATTCATGTGCAAAGATATAATTCTACAGAAACTCTCTGAGCTGCAGGATTAAAACAAGAATGCTTGCATCTGTTAGTGGTTTTGGATTTGTGCTTTTAAAATTGACCCGTCCATGGACATCAAGTATAACGTAGATTCCATTAATGTTAAGAAATGGATGTTAATGGATTTTCTTACACAACAAATAATTTTCTTCTCACTCACATGCTAGACATTTTTTCATCGTCATCATAGTTATACTTTCTATCTTTCCTCCCCTGTTGCATTGTCAAGACAACAAATATCTGAAAGGAAATGACCTCAATTTCGAAGGAACGTTTCATTTGGCTGGAGTGCATGTTATACATCTTGAGGAATGGCAACATGTCAGGGCTGCCAAGCTGATTCCTCGAGTAGCTAAACATGACACCGCTTACAGCCAGCTGTCTTCACCACACGCGTGTGCTGAGTATTTTGGATGTCACTACAATTATTTTACAAATCAGGTGCAGAGGATGTTTTGTTTTGGCTCGCTCTTATTCACCCACTTCCATTCCTTCCAGCGGGAGCTGTGACACACACAGACCATGTTTTCATTGTCAATCAAAGGATCACCTGACAAGGTTTCTAGAAAACACTTTTCCACTGTGCCCTAACACATTACTTTGATGGTATGTCTGCTGGAGAACAACAGCTGTTGGGATAGTTGAAGGTTATCACTTTTTATTTTATAGAAAACATGGCAGGTGTCATTCATAATCCACTGACACACTGCAGCTGTTTTTATGGAGGAACTGCTTCAGCATGAGGAGAATTAAATACCTTCTTCAGCCATTTACTAGAGTGTAAATGAATAAGCCACCAGAATATAATGTATGACCCCAGTTTTTCCAGTGCTTATGACAGATGTATCTCCTTGCATCTGTCAAGAGGTTTATTTTCTCTTTAAACTAATTATTATCAAGGGTTAGAACATTAACTGGCAAAGTTATAGTCCTACTCTACATCCTGAATGACTGATTTCAGGGCTTATGATTACCAATGTTAGTGAAGCATTTGTATTTGCTTTGCAATATCTTAAATCGAAGCCAGCATGACCAAATAAAGACACCTTGATCAACAGATGTACAGGCTTGCCGCTCAAAAAAGGAAGCAAACATAATGTCAAATCAAAATTGCAGTGCTGCAACAATCCTTTGTCAAAGGGACATCAACAAGGAAATTGAGTACTCATGAAACAATGCAATAGAAGGGGAGAGCATCTATTTGCTATAATAAAGTGCAAATACAAGCAACCAGTCCTTAATGGAGCTCCTCGCTGTATCGCTCATTGCCAGGGCCCCCCAAGGCTTAGCAAGATTGAATACACCATATGTTTATCTGGAGCTTCTCCCCTCATAAGTGGCACTGACGGCACGGTTTTGGCAGTACCCTTGTCCTTCCCATAATGCATCAATCCAAAAGCTCATTTAGCCAGTCACTTCCCAGACACCACACACAGAAAGGGAGTGGAGCATATATTTGGTTTTTAGATCACAACTATCCATCCACTAGGATAATTTGTTTGTTGGGAATGTTTCCTTTGCCTGACCAGTAAAAATTGGATTTTCTATTCCATGTCAGATTACATTTATTATTAGGTTTTGATCTCAGAATTATACACTCTGGCATACTTATCTACCTGTAAGAAGAGTAACATTTATGTACCGTGGTAAATTTTGCAGAGTTGAAGTCACGATGGGTGAATAATGTGCATAGCCTTTGTGTTCTGATAATACAAACCCGGTGTTTGTTTGTTCATTATTTCATCATCATTTCACCAACCACAGCAACATTCACCTCTCTAGTGACAATGTTAATTGTACCAAAAGGTAAGTAACAAGTTAGGTGACCTTGTTTGTAGAGCTGCCTGTGGGATGAGGTTTGGATAGATGAATGGACAACAAACTTTGACACAATAGACAGCTGTTCAGATTCCCTCTCAAACTGATTTGAATGAATGTTGTTTCTCTTAAACATGACCATTCTATTACCTTACATGCACAGAAAAGTACTGTAATATGACAACCAAAGTCATTTGGATCTGTAACACATTTCTCTTAAAACATATTTGCTGTTGTATATTAGTAAAATATAAATATAATTTCTGGGAGATACAAGGTTATCATGCCGTTGTAGTTTGTCCAATTCAGTGTGCTAATCCAGACAGTCTACCTGCTCTTTGTGTGTGAACTGAGCTCTGATTATTATTTTGTGATATCCATATCTCACATAACCTTGTAATGATATTCTCTTGTCCTGCCTTAGCAGCACTCCCCCTCTCCCCAGTTACCCTGCTGCTGCTGCACGGCCATTTTTAGCCCCATAATTTCCTTGGCAGTAAGCTCCTGATGAGGTTGGTCAGGGATGAAGACTTCTATTAACTCAAATGTTGTACATGAAGGGAATTGCAGACCCATAAAGCAAGGTCTTGTCAGTCTCCCAGGTGAGCTAAAGCATGAAGAGCATAGTCTCCCTCTCCTCCCACTGGCAAATTTGCCTTAAAAGTTTTAGCGCCTGAGGGCGAAGGTAAAAACTTTGGGAAAGCTGCTTGATTTTACTCTTCGGTTTTTGAGCATGCATGTTTATTAAAAGAAAAAAAGAAGACGTGCATTTACAGTAACTACATAATTTTAGAATATGGGGTCATAGTGAAACTATGCTGAGGCTCCAGACATTGTGGAGACTTAGAATAGTTTAAAGCTGATTAATTTTGGTTAAAAATGTCAGACAGTGTTAATTTTAAGTGTAAAATTTTAAAAAGAAGACATTTTGAACTGAAATCAGTTGAGACTGAATTATATTATAAGGGCACATTTATAAATAATTAAAATATCCTACAACAGACAGCATGTAAGCATATGATACAGCTATTTTTAAAAGCTTCAATTAATCTCATTCTGGATGCACCTGATAAAACAAGAGCTCAAAATCAGTAATGAAAGCCGCACTGCAGACCACAGGGTCATATTTTCCTTTATAAATGGACAAAAAATAATTGCATTAAACTTCACTTATCTTAAATCTAGATCTGAGGACAGCAGATACTTAAAGTCATATTTCATTGAAGTTAAATGTTGGAAACTGTAACAGTGATTCAGCCATGTTTTATTCATGGTCAGCCTGATTAACACTATTGTGTCAAATCAGAGTATAATTGAATGAAAATGAAAAATTCTAATTCACTGAGATATAAATGCTGCAAACATGTTTTTCTTATGTTTATTCTTCAAAAGTTTGTATTTATTTATTTATTTTTACCCAAATTTCTTAGATAGCTCTTCTTAGAAAGATACAGATGCAAAGGATTTGGATACAGACAAATATTCCTGATATTTTTTCCTGAACACTGTACAGTAAGATATGCAGACAGCAGAAACATTATTGCTGATGGACATCTGTTGTCTAAAGTTAAACGGTCATGCTGACTCAAATAGTTACACATTGTTTTAGACTGCTACTTTGAGATAAATGTCCAATTGTGTGGGCGAGTATTACTATATCGTGCTTTGATAGCGATTTTTTTTTTTCATCCGTAATGTGAAAACATTTTTTTTACTATAGCTAATATGCAAACGCCTACCATTTCTTTTCTAGGTCTCATGTATCTCTATTGTAACAACATTGTACAACTAGAAAATGTGCAGCCTAGTTATCCATAGACATTCTGCCCACGTAAAGTACTGAGTGAACTCCTATAATTTGGTTGATAACCTCCTGTGTTATGTCAGCAGTATAACATTCCCAGTGAGGTTGGATGCAGTGTAAACAATAGTGATTAAAGTGTGTTATCTATCCTGGCATTTGACACTTGTATAACTGCAGCTAGGTTAAGAAGACACATGCTGTCAGGCAATAAATCTTAGTTATTTCCCCAGGTCTAACCATGTTTACATTTAGAATGTTGCCTTCAGTTTTGTGAAGCATAATATCTCAGCCAGTCACATCAGTGTTTGGTAAACTTTTCATTTAAATATGTGTTTAAAAATAAATCTGCCACCATATGGATAAAGCCCACATTGAATTTAAAGTGGTTGCTCTCAATTTTCAGAATCCGGTCTACATTTTCCATCAGGTTTTTTGGGAATCTCCCATTCCACCACATCCCAAACTACTGGTGTATGAGAAGACCATTTGAGTACAGTGAACTCATTGTCATGTTCAAGAAACCAGTTCCAGATGATTTGAGCTTTGTGACATGGCACATTATCCTACTGAAAGCAGCCATCAGAAGATGGTAATTGGACTGGTACTTATAAAGCGCTTTTCTATTCAGTTTGAGTACTCAAAGCACTTTCTTACTATAAGCCTCATTCAGCCATTCACACACACATTTATGCAAGTGCTTTTTTCTTTTTTCTAAGTCTAAGAACTAAGTCATATTCCAATGGGTGCAACTCAGGGTTCAGTATCTTGCCCAAAAGTACTTCAACATGCAGGGTGAGCCACAGCCACCCCTAAAAAGCTTGGATCATCTCCTATGCACAAGACCCTGACCCAGAATCAGGTCATTTACAAGTTATTTAGCACCAGGTTCTACACAAACATGAGTTTGAGATTGGAGAGCGTGACTGTCGTTTGGCTGTCCCCCAGCCCAGTCGCGAATACTGCTTCACAATGATAGGAAAAGCCAACATTGAAGGATCAAAAAGCGACATCACTATGAACACTTGGCTGCCAGTTTTCACTGTAACTTTGCTGACACCTCTGGCTTAAAACCCAAACAGTCAGAAGGATTGTGAGGCCCCCTTTTCACTGTCTGTATTCATACTGAAAATCAAGGTCAAGTGAGCTTTCGCTCTTCTGCTCCACGGTAGGTTTCTGTCTTCCCTGAGCTCGCCTTAGGACACCTGCATTACAGTTTGACAGGTGTACTGCCCCAGTCAAACTCCCAACCTGGCACTGTCCCTGGAGCAAGTCACGCCCAGCGGGCACCGGGCGCTTGACACCAAAAGCAAGAGCCTGGTTGGGGCTCGCCTCTCACCAAGTAAGTGAAACACCTCTTGTGTCTCTTCACAGTGCCAGACCAGAGTCAAGCTCAGCAGGGTCTTCTTTCCCCACTGATTCTGCCAAGCCCATTCTCTTGGCTGTGGTTTTCCTAGATAACAGCTAGGGACAGTGGAAATCTCGGGTACACTGTGGTCATAAGGGGATGGACATGGTCAGCAATAATACTCAGGTAGGCTGTGGTGTTTAAACAATGCTCAGTTGGTACCAAGGGCCCCAAAGTATGCCAAGAAAATATCCAAACCATCATTACACCACCACCAACAGCCTGAACCGTTGATACAAGGTGAGATGGATTCATGCTTGCATGATGTTTATACAAAATTCTGACCCTATCATCCAAATGTCAGAGCAGAAAGACTCACGACTCATTAGACCAGGCAATGTTTTTCCAATCTTCTATTGTCCAATTTTGGTGAGCCTGTGTGAATTATTACATAATTTCCTCAGGGATTAATAAAGAATTCTGATTCTGATTCTGATTGAATTGTAGCCTCATTTTTCTGTTCTTAGCTGACAGGAGTGGCACCCAGGGTGGTCATCTGCTGCTGTACACCATCTGCTTCAAGGTTTGACATATGCATTAAGAAAGATGCTCTTCTCTATACCTTGGTTGTAAGAAGTGGTTATTTCAGTTACAGCTCGAAGCAGTGTGGGCTTTCTCCTTTGACTTCTGGCATCAACAAGGCATTTTCTCTCAGAGAACTGCCACTCACTGGATATTTTCTGTTTTCTGAACCATTCTCTGTAAACCCTAGAGATGATTGTGTGGAACAATGCCAGTAGATCAGCAATTTTTGAAATACTCAGATCAGCCTGTCTAACACCAACAACCATGCCACATTCAGAGTCACTTGCTCAATTTGAACTTGAGCAGGTTGTCTTTACCATGTCTACATGCCCAAATGCACTGAGTTGCTGGCATGTGATTGTCTAATTATATATTTGCATTAATGAATAGTTAAACAGGTATACCTAATGAAGTGGCTGGTGAGTATGTATTTGTGTGTGTATACAGTTAGATAGAAAAATGTGAGAAAGAAAAATATATGATTCATGGCCTGTTAAGGCAAACATGATTATAAAAGTAATGGAAATCAAAAGTACAGATTTTATAGGGAAAGATGCACACAGTGCACAATTTTACATACTGGTGATC
>VUQS01009368.1:4236-14505 GCA_015108495.1 Heterochromis multidens
GCTTTGAGTCTGTGTTTTTAAAATGGGCCAAGAACAATAACGTCAGTTTTATCTGAATTTAGAAGTAGGAAATTAGAGGTTATCCAGGTCTTTATGTCTTTAAGGCATGCCGTAATTGAACTAAATTGATTTGTGTCATCTTAAAATGAAATGAAAATGCATACTGCAGCTATTACAACAGCATGGCTTCATAGTAGAAGACTCCAGCCTACATGCAGTCTAGACCTTTCATCAATTGGAAACACTTGACGCATCATGAAAAAAAAAATATGACAAAGACCCAAAACTGTGGAGCAGCTAGAATGCTATATCAGATAAGGATGGGAGGATGATCCTATCCCAAAAGCCCAGCAACCGGTCTCCTCAGACCTAACCCTAACCCCCTAACCCAGACAATTATGGACTGTTGTTAAAAGAAAAGGAGATGCTACACAGTGGTAAACATAGCCTTGTCCCAACTTTTTTTAGACGTGTTGCTGCCATCAAATTCAGAATTACCTCACTTTTTCTTAAAATAGTACATTTTTCAGTTTAAACATTTGATATGTTTTCTGTATTCTGTTAATAAGTAACAGAAATAACAGTAACAGTAATAGTAAATAAAATATAGGCTTATGATATTTACTGTCATTCCATTCCATTTACACAGCGTGCCAACTTTTCTTCTTTTGAATTATTGCATTTTGCTTGATGGTTGAACAAATTGCCCCTTGGGGATAATAAAGTTTCCTTAATTCTGTTGTCTGACTGACCTGCAGGATTTGGCTCCTCACTCCTACAGCTTCCTTCCTCTCTTCCCTCTCTTCCCTCTTCCACGACTCTCTTGCAGACAACAACCACAGCTAGCTTCAGATTGCGGGCCTGACGCAGAGCAGTGGTGGCATCAGTGTGTGTGACACCCCGCAGTGTTTGTCCATTTATAGACAATACCTCATCACTTTTCTGAATGGTGCCCTCCTGAGCCGCCAGGCCACTGGGAAACACTTTGTGGACCTAAACAGAAGACAATCAGTGTCACATACACGGACAGATGATGGGAAACAATGGCAAATTCAGAGAGGAAGTAGAATGAGCCCGAACACAGTATGGGAGAAATAAACAGGCTTCTTATATTCTGGAATGTTTCTTTTAATTTGTTAGATTGATAGAAAAATGAATGCAGCCACATTTGGCTTGGTCTTATGCTGATGTTCCCTGGTATAGTAAAAACAGAGTTTCATTAGCCAACACATTGTGGAAAGCACTAGAAAGTATTGTAATTCAACATCTTTGGTTAAACAGGTTTAGTTTCCTCTACTTGATTACTCTCAAAATTGTTAGTAAGGGTCTTCTAATGCTGAATTACAAGGTAAGTAAAGGTCTCACTTCACTCACCCTGTCATTGCTATTTCTCTTGGATGTTTAACCTTCACTACAAATGATATATGACTTTGACAATAAATGATCAGAGAGAGCAGAGCCACCACATCCCCTCATTGAAGGAATCAAGTGTTCAGGTTTTTTCTTTGATTTGTGAAGCTAATCCTGGTCCTACAGGCAAGTCTGGAAATCACAAGGCTGCACTGTATTAACACTGATGCTCACTGATGCAGAATTTAAATACTTTTAAACCAACAATATTTGAAATTTCATCAGTTGTACGATATAGTATTGATGTAGGAGGTGGTGTTAGCTAAGGGGCAAGTTAAATATTATACAGTTAAAATGTACTTAAATTTTCTACTTAGCAACACCCTCAACTGCACCTAAGGGTAAATCAATTAAATATGGACTGTTAAACATTATGTCTCTCTCTACTAAGTCCCTGTTAGTAAACGATTTAATAATTGATCAACATATTGATTTATTCTGCGTTACAGAAACCTGGTTAGAGCAGGATGATGCATTAGTTTAAATGAATCGACACCCCCAAGTCATGCTGTCAGAATCCTTGAAGCACATGCCAAGGAGGAGGACTGGCAGCAATCTTTCACACACTCTTATTAATTAAGACCCAGACAGAGTTGAAAGCCCAACACTTAGCCTTGTCCATGCTAATTAGAAAGGCCAAAAAACTGTTTTATTTGTTATCTATCATCCTCCTGGCCCACAATCAGAATTTCTATCTGATTTCTCAGACTTTTTATCTGATTTAGTGCTCAGTTCCTGACATATGGCATAGAAACTAAACATTTAACAGTATTTCCTCAAAATCCTGTTTTGTCTGACCATTTTTTGATAACATTTAATTGTACAATAATGGATTACACAGCAGTGGGGAATAAATTTCATTACAGTAAATATCTTTCAAAAAGTGCTGTAAGTTTAAGGAAGTGATTCCTCCACTGTTATCTTCTTCAGTGCCATGTCCTAGCACAATGAATAGCAACTACCAAACTCTGCTCCCACAGAGGTGGATTATCTTGTTAACAGTGTTACATCCTCATTGCAAATAAGGATGTAACACTACTGTGGCTCAAATCAGGCAACAAATCAGTGATGCTTGATGCCCTGCCATAACTCTCAAATACACGCCTTAAAGCAGATAATGCATAATGCAAGTTAGAGACGAAATTGCATTGCACTCATTTAGAAGATCTTTATTTGGCCTGGAAAAATAGTTTGTTACTCTATAGAAAACTCCGTAAAGCTAGGACATCTTCCTATTCATCATTGATTGAGGAAAAAAGGAACAATGCCAGGTTTCTTTTCAGGACTGTAGCCAGGCTGACAAAGAGTCAGAGCTCTTTACCTGTAAGTAGCAATGACTTGATGAATTTCTTCACAGATAAAATTTTAACCATTGAAAAAAAAATTATTCACAGCTGTCCTATAGGTGTGTCATTAAGTACAGATATTCTAATAACTGCTGATATTTACTTATACTGTTTCTCTCTGATTGATCTTTCTGAGATAAATTCAATAATGTCTTCCTCTAAACTATCATTGTGCCTTTTAGACCCCATTCCTATAATACTGCTCAAAGAAGTTTCACCATTAACTAATGCTTCAATTTTAAATATTAATCATATCTTTATAAAGGCTACATATCACATGCTTTTAAGGTGCCGGTAATTAAATCATTACTTAATACACCGATTTCTAACCTTCCTTTTATTTCAAATATTCTTGAAAGAGTAGTTATCAAACAGCTAACTGATTATTTACAAAGGTTTATTTGAAGAGTTTTGGTCAGGATTTAGAGTACATCTAAATGAGTACAGAGCAAAGAAACACCACTAATGAAGGTTACGAATGATCTTCTTATGGCCTCTGACAGTGGGCTCATCTCTGTGCTTGTCCTGTTAGATCTTTGTGCAGCATTCAATACCATTGACCACAATATTTACAGATATTAGAGATTAGGTTCTTTCTAAATTTGTAGGGTCTTTGCCTTACAATATAAAGTGCCTTGAGGCAACTGTTGTTGTGAATTGGCACTATAAAAATAAAACTGAATTAAACTCAACTTTGAATAAATTCAAATCTGGATTAATGACAAGATAGGTCTTTATTTTATCATGTTAATATCACAGATTTAAAAACAATAAGGTTCTAGTGATACTCGTGTATGTCTGTACTAGTGTATTTCCACAGGTGGGCCAACTATTAAAATCTATATGTTTTTTAAAAAAGATTTATTATAAATCCTAGTTATTTTGATTTTCATATATATTATGTTCATTGCGTCATCCACCTGCAAATGCGATGCTCTCGGTTTGCATTTGTTTCATTGTCATGTTCAGTGTACGTCGCCCATACATAACTTAACAGTCACCAAAATTTGTGTCTGTGATGGAATTGTGTCGCCACTAAATACTGAATGAAGAATTTGAAAAACTGCCTCCTGCGGGATAAAAAAAAAATGTAAAAAGCTTTATTTTTTGCAATAACTGATCCATATTTTCTGGTTTGTAAGAAAGTCTGACAGGCTCCCTGAAAATTTTTTGGCTGTTTGGATTGGAGTTTTTTTTCTGCTGGACTATGACCATTGTACTAAATGGTCATAGTCCAGCAGAAAAAAAATAACCCTAACCCACTGTTATAAAAAAACATTATTTCATCAGCAGTAATTTAGATTTTGTGGTATGGCTCATGTTCTAGGACTTCCCCTTCATCCATGTCATGGGAAGACAGAGGCACTATGAGCAGCAGGAAGACCTCTGTACAAAACAGAGTCAGTATCACTGACAGATATGACTGATTTACATGGTTTGAAAGGAAGAGCTATGGTGGAGGTGGGTTTAAAAGCAGGTTTGCAGGTGCATAACAACTGTAAGCAGACTAAAGCAGCTTAAATAGAGAGCCCTATCTAAGGTAAGTGAATTGAATATGTAGCAGGGTATCAATTGATGTGGGGTGGCAATGAGATCATCTGATTTGCTGTAGTTGTTGCTGAGTTTGTGGCCTGCCTAAACTAACACTATGTAATTATAAGTTATTATAAATTTTTTGGCTAAAAGTCATCACTGTTTTTTTTTTTCTTTTAAACGTCTTGAACGGATGCTCACAGGATTAGATTACATATCTGTTTTACACTAACACCATCTAGTCAATGAATAAAATCACAAGTCCTTTTTATTTTGCATTAGATAAAATAAAATTTTGTAAAGAATAGATTACAATTCAGTAATATAAATGTGTAGTGAATGTAGCTTACTGTAACAGCTTTGCTCTCCAGGTCACACCCTCCAGCAATGCTGAAGCCCAACCCAGCTCCCTCCTCTTTGTGAAGAATCACAACATGGATGTCCACTAGTTGCTGTGGAAAGACACAGGTTTACTTACCCACAGATTATTCTCTTTTCTAGACCATGTTTTCAAATGTAGTATTTCATATGAAAATATTACGGTCAAAGTCTGTTTTTCCAGAGAGCTTGGATAAAATGGTTGTTTAATCAGGCAACACAAACAATCACAGAACCAACACACACAAACAGAACTGGAATAAAAATACTGTAAAACTGATTGTGACAGCTCTTTGGGACTATACAGTGACCATAATGGAATGCCAATATGGTCACAATGTGAATGAGCTCATGGAACTTGTTTTTACATTTGCTGTATTGTAAATGGAAATACATTTATTCAGGTAGTTCTGGTTCTAAAATGTCTGACAGTTGATGAACAGAAGTGCAAGTACACTTGGATAACTTGTCCATACTCCTCCAAACCAATGCACTATTTACATGAAAGCGGTCTCGATCTGCACCAAAATTGAACAAGTTCTTCCTTTGCCGATGCTCCATGTCTGCACCAGGTTTCCCAGGTTAAAGGTTAAAAGAAAAGCCAGTTTGGGTTTATAACGTTGGGGAAACCTGCAGTCAGCTAAGACTGAAGAAGTCACTTGAGTGAGATGAGTGATGAAACGTTTCTCCCACTGAAAACGCTACTTCCAGATGAACAGAATCAACTTTCTGGGACTTGGGTTTGACTGTTTCACCAAATATAAATCCCAAAGGTCAAAGGAACAGGAGGAGTTCAACATGAGAAATCAGCTTTGAGAGTTATATATATCTAAAACACAGTGCACGGATCTTTAAACTGAGGCACTGTGTTTTCACATCATCTGTATTCACACAGGGATACAAAGCACAAAGCAAACGTGAGCACATGACTGCTCCCAGATGACCGGATATTTGACTTGTTACTGAGATTTCCATTTAGCCAGGATACACATCATGGACACAAAACTCACAAATTATAAGACCTGTAGGGCAGACCACATTATTAAAATTATTAATCATTATTAATTATTAATCATTATTCACAAAGTCAAATTTTGCAGGTATTATCGTTACGTTCTCTGACTGCTCTCCAAAACTCAAAAAGTTTTTAAGGTAGATTTAAAAGGTTCAAAACAGGTATTACAAAACAAATATAACTCTTTCATTTTGTTTTTTCTTATTTTGGTTATTTTTTTTTCCCATACACCAACTACAATATTCTACACAATCTACCAGAATCCACTAAACTATAAGACTGCAAAAATATTTAGTGCATGTAAGATATTTCACATACTGTATACAAATATTAACAGAAATTCTAGCAGCATTTCATTATATAGAAAAATCTATCACCAGATGGCAAATTGCACACGGTGTGCTGCAACAAAATTAATCATCAATAATCTGTTTACATTTTCAGTGTCCCTCATAGTTTAAGAAGGCCTTGATAAAATGAGAAAAGCCTTTCAATGGTTCAGTGTTCAAAGTTCAATCATTTTATTTATGTTTTTTGTTATATAGAATAACCACATAGAACAACCTGATATGTGTATATCACATTAACATTGGAGGTGAAGATCATTTTAGTTTCTTTATATACTGCTGGGAAGCTTTAGCTATAAAAATACACCATCATATCTTAGAAGAATTTATCCTTTAAAATATGTAATGGACTGGTGTTTATATTGCCCTTTTCTATCTTACTGACAGTTTAATGCATTTTCACCTTTTTACACATTGTATAAAAATACCCAGGATGCTACATAATAGCATCTTATCCTGGGCATGGAAGCACTATATCTCCCTTGCATCCACATCTGCAGCCAAATTAGAAATGCCAATTAACCTAAAAAGCATATTTTTGGAATGTGGGAGAAAACAGCTCCCCCATTGGACAGGTCCCCGCTAACTATACAATAATAAGTTACAATAATTCTATGTCCAAAATAGTGCAATGTATATGATAAAGGCAAAGTATAACACAATGTATATCTTAGTACCATGTGCTTTAAGTGATACATACAATGTACTACACATGGACATCTACAAACATGTGCCTGTGTATACATATTTATACACACAAGTTGCAAATTTATCGTTCAGAGGAAATGTTAAACCTTCAACTTAACTATTGCATGGACAGTTTTCTGTCTAAGAGGGATTTATTCAATATCAACCTTACATGTCTGTGGGACAAGTACATGAATAGCCAGTGTATCCATCCACCCAGTACAGTCTGTGGTTATCCTAAGTAATTTAACTAGCTTCCAGATACAGTCAGCAAGACAACAACAAACACTGGAAAGCTATTCACAGTCACTGCATTTGACAGTTTTCAGCCAAAGCCAGAATTCAGAGTAACCATGCATTAGAAACAACAAACTTTAATGTTAGATTCCGTATGGGCCTTTCGCAGGTATTAAGCCAAGTCTACAAACGGAAAGACCACAAATTCAGAGAATCCAGATCATACTCCATTTTTGGTGTCTGATGCTGATGTATTCTCATACACACTTTATGTATGTGCCAAGTAAATGGTACTTATATAGTGCCTTTCTACTCAATTTGAGCACTCAAAGCACTTTTTACTATAAGTTGCATTCACCCAGTCACACATTCATTCATACAGCACATTTTTATCTATGCCTAAGGTCTTTTTTCTAGCATTCACACACTCACTCACACTCTGACTGATGCATCGGGGCAACTTAGTATCTTGCCCAATGATACTTTGACACATGGACTGGAGGAGCCAGGGACTGAACCACTGACCTTTCAATTCGTAAACGACCCGCTCTACCAACTGAGCCATAGCCACCCATAGTAATTGCACTATCAATATGTAAGTAATTGTACAAAGTAACCTGTCTAATGCCATGTTCATGTATGGTAATGGGGTCTGATCTCCAACTAATCTGGGATCTAAAGTAATTTCTTTCATTTTCCGTTTCATTAATATGCAAGTGATGCTTATCACACCAGTTCACAAATCTGTCCACCCTTGCATTATCGCTAGAAATATTAGACTTTCCTGTGAGTAAACTAAAAATAATAGTGTCATCAGAAAATTTCAGAACATATTGGTGAGGCTGGGAGCTAGCCAGGGACGAGGTGACTAATCAGGAGAGTCGGGCGGAAGTAATTGACAATTACCTTTTTTTTTCTTCATAACCTCCATTCAGCTAACAGTGCGGCCCCTGCATTGCAGTAAATCAGATGTTCTACCATCTGAGGGAGTTCTCCCCTGTTTGAGCTGGTTGGGCAGTCTTTCCTAGAGTGGTAGAATTAAGCATCAGTCGGTGATTATGGAGAGCAAGAAGAGGCTAGGAGGAGCCGAAAAAGCTAGGCTCAAAAAAAAAAGAAGGCCGTTGGAGGAAGATGCTGCCAAATGTGCTAAGTTAACTGGCCTGTTTACCAGAGGACAGACCGCAGTTGCAGCTGGTAAAGAGAGAATGTTGATAAAATTTTGTATTGTCAGCATAGGCTATAAGACTAGCACAACATTTGATAAAGTTGTGGATGTTCTCAGAAATGTCATAAAGAGCACAATTGCAGATGAGGTTAGAGAGGCAGGCATGTTTTCAGTTCAAATTGATACAGACCACTGTGCCATCATCCTAAGATATGTTACAGATGCCATTTATGAGCACTCAGTAGTTGATTGCTGTGGTAAACTGTGAAAAAAACCACAGGGAAGTATTTTACAGAGGCACTGAAAGAGACTTTAGATGAGGTCAGTATTGATATTGGCACATGTGTGGGCAACTCCACTGATTGTGCTGCCAATATCAATGACAATGACATGGTTGCAGAAACCAGTGCACTGCTTAGGAGGCTTTTGATGCTTTAGATAGCCAAAGTAGTGTAGCTGCAAAGAGAGCAACACAGCTCTCTGTAATAATACATTTTTATATCAAATTATTTTCATTTGAACTTATTGTTCCTGTGCAAAGTTAAATACTATATATATATCTTTATCTGTTTTCTTTTTCTTTTTTATCTTTATCTGATTTTAATTTTAATTCAACATAGTGAAGTATTCTCTGTACACTTACAACTTCTACCTAATAAAAATGGAAGAGCTTAGGTGTTGTTTCATTTATTCAAATTCCTCCACCTTGGAAAAAGTGGGCCGGGTTTGGCCATAATACTCCTGGGCTGAGAAGGGGCCACACCCCGCCCCTGGAGCTAACAGTCTCAAGGAAGGCAGACAGCCCCATAGCTTTGTAAGTGTGTGTAATCCTAAAAACCTTGGTAACAGTACATAAATCTATTAACATTCTGTAATTTATATTCCACTTTACTGCATGTAAAATTTCAAGGCATTCCTTCTAAGTATCCATTTCAAATCGCACATTAAAACATTTCAGTTTATTTACCCTTGCAGTTTCACTGTCAGGAACCAAGAGCTTCCTTTTAGAGTTCATATTTGTCATAGCTCAAATTGAGTACCAGTTTCTTTGTATCAGACTTAAACAAATCTTGTTCTCCCTGTTCTTTATAATGTATCCATGCTGATTAAGATCCCTTTGTTCTTCCTTTACTCCTGTGATGTCCCCTATTTTCTTTCTCACAATACATTCTTTAATTCCTTTAATGACACACGTATGTGTAGGTTGTCAGTCATCCAGGTAAATGGTAAATAGACTGATTCTTATATAGCGCTTTTCTACTCTCCCGGAGCACTCAAAGCACTTTATACAACATGCCTCATTCACCCATTCACACAAGCTCTTTTTCTATGCTTAAGTGCTTTCTATCTAACATTCACACTCCAATGGATTCATCAGAGAGCAACTTGGGGTTAGTATCTTGCCCAAGGATCTTTGGCATGCAGACTGGAGCAGCCAGGAATTGAACCACCAACCGTCCCAATAGTAGATGACCTGCTCTACATCCTGAGCTACATTGAAAACTGAAGGCAACTGGTCTTCTTTAGGTTTGTGAATACATTTAAGTGCCTTAAGGTGGCTATTGTTGTGCTATATAAATACAAACCCCATTTCCAAAAACGTTGGGACACTTTCTAAAATATTCTAGAACATGCGCTTCAACTGGTAGCAGCAAAGTCTGGTAGCTCTGATCTGTTTTACTTTTTCTTCTTTTTTTATTTTTATCGATTTTTTTTTGTCAAGTACTGATGGATACTTCTGTGGGGAGAAGAGTTTACTCAAGAGAAGAACTTCTTTCATTGAAATGGAGCAAATCTGGAAGATACCACCCTATTCCATCTGAGATAAACAGGTATTTTCGTGGTTGCCGTGCTGGTGCAAAGGTGAAGGCTTGGAAGTGGAGATATAAGCCCTTTCTGCCAACAGTCATCATGGGAAATGTCAACTCTCTACCCAACAAAAGTGATGAGCTGGAGATATTAACGCGAAGACTCAAAAAGTATACCGTGAGTGCAGCCTCATGTGTTTTACTGAGACATGGTTGAATCAAAACATCTCAGACTCCAATGTGGATCTACCTGGTTTCACCATCATATGGTCAGACAGAGATGCTAAAGCTAGTGGCAAGAAAAAAGGTGGAGGTCTGGCTTTATTTGTGAACCAGAGATGGT
>VUQS01009373.1:13739-27107 GCA_015108495.1 Heterochromis multidens
AAAAATTTTATTTTTTTGGGTTTTTTTTTTTCCTTTTATTGGGGGGGGGGGGGTCAGGCATTCCTCACATTGTCACCAGTTTTCATCCTCTCATCTAGATACTGGTGAGATCTTGTAGCTTACTTCCTCATCTGTTCCTAATGCTTTAATATTTCATGCAGTTCAAGGCCTCCTTTGTAATCTGCAGCCACAGCACTTTTCTGGACAGTATTTGAATTATGTGCCTGCTGGCCATTCTCTGATTCAGGCAGGAAGCAGTCGTTTCCATGAAAAGAAATAGGGGTCACTTGTCATAATGGTGGAACACTTCTTTGCTAAATGGATGCTAAGATTAGCTCTTCTGTAAGAGGATGAGTCATTATAATCACTATGCAAAGTAAAAGAAGCAGCCGTTCGACATTTAAGCGGACAGCGCTGTGATTCCAGCAACAATAGAGCACAAGCTCCTGCGGGAGGTGAAATGAACATGAACGGCAAATGTCAGGGTGGCAAAATTTTCCACCACAAATTCCAATTAGGCTTTTTTTTTTGGTAGATGCATTGACTGCTCCTCTATAAAATGTTAATGTGAACTGCTGAAAGCAAGACAACATGAGGGGAAGCTGCAGAGACAAGACTGCTGTTTCAGGACCGTTGAGTCACTTTGCCTCCGACTGCTTGACAAGCAAACACAAACTTCCTGCTGTGGCTGTGTGCCTGGCTGGCTGCCACATTACAGTTTAAGTCCGTGGCTGAAAATAAACAAAGTAATTACACTGGGCATGTCTGAAGAAAGACATTTGTTTTAATAACATAACCCTCCTTATATTCTCTGTATGACGCTACATATATTTTACTTTTACCCTTGCAGTTTATAGCTAATTAATATAATTTTAAAGACTCAAGTTTGAGGTGATGCTTCTAAAATGTCTGTCTCCACACCAATACAGTAGGGAAGCTTTAGCTACTTTTTGTAGTTTTAGTTACCTTGCTCTCTCACTGACTGCTGCAGAGGCTGATTAAGGCAGCCTCTAGCTGTGAATATGACATTGTTTTGCTTTGGCCATGCCTCTAACCGTGCATGTGGCTGTAAAGCCAAAGCTGTACTTTGCTTGCTTTGACACAGTAGTTTAAAATGGGTTGAACTGGCCTGACGTGTAGGCCGAGTTCTATCTTGAATCCCTGAATCCGTCTTGAATCCCTGAATCCCCTATATACCAGCACTTGAGGAATAGTGGTATACTGTGCTATATGTGAGTGATCAAATTTAATGCAACCAAGTATAAAAGTAGTTAGGACAAAAAATTCTAGAGTACGGGCACTCACTGATGAGTATACGTCTTTATATTCAGTGTTGGGCAATCAGATGATATCCAAACACGAATATACAAAGAGGACTCTTAATTGCATGATAGAAAACATCTGCAGGTAAATTGTCTCAGAAGGAGGTAGATGGGGAAAATCGCCCTGAAAATAATGTATCATCAACCACAGTTAAAGCATATTATACACTACATAAAAATTAAATAGGAAAATATAGATATGTGATATGGAAAAAATATTGTATTTATATACACTCACCAGCCACCTTATCAGTACCCCCTTTTGTCTTCAGAACTGCCTTAATTCTGTGTGGCACAGATTCAGCAAGGTGCTTGAAAGATTCCTCAGAGATTTTGGTCCACATTGACATGATAGCGTCACACAGTTGCTACACATCCATGATGTGAATCTCCCTTTCCCCCACATCCCAAAGGTGCTCTATTGGACTGAGATCTGATGACTGCGGAGGCCATTTGAGTACAATGCATTCACTGTCATGTTCAAGAAACCATCCAAGGGATGGACATGGTCAGCAACAATACTCAGGTAGGCTGTGGCCTTTAAATGATGGTCAGTTGGTACTGAGGGGCCCAAAGTGTGCCAAGAAAATATTCCCCACACCATTACACCACCACACAGCCTGAGTTTTCTGTTCTTGGCTGATAGGAATGGTGCTCGGTGTCAACAAGACATTTCACACAAAGAACTGCCGCTCACTGGAGATTTTCTATTTTTTGGACTCTTCTTCTCTGTAAACCCTAGAGATGGTTGTGTGGGAAAATCCCAATAGATCAGCAGTTTCTAAAATACTCAGACTGGCCCAACTGGCTTCAATAACCACGCCACATTCAAACTTACTTAAATCACCATTCTTCCCAATTCTGATGCTTGTTTTGAACTTCAGCAGGTTGTCTTGACCATGTCTACATGCTTAAATCAATTGAGTAGCTGCTATGTGATTGGCTGATTAGATATTTGTGTTAACAAGTTAAACAGCCAAAAAAATCCAAACAACCTAATAAAGTCAGTGGTGAGTGTATATAGACGCTATCATCACAATATTAGTGATTATTTTTGAGGAATATTTACAATACTTCACAAACCATATAACAGATAAAATAGTTTGTAATTACTAGTACCCCTCTTTCATACTTTGTGTGATGCTATTATATTTAAACTTTTGGGGACTTTTCAAATTTTTGGAGACTTGTAGATTCCAGAGGGAAAACAATTTTAACTGGTTGATGACATATTACTTTTTTGTCATGGTGATTATATTTTGTTTGTATAATATTTTCACGATTACTTCTTTTCGTGACGATTTTTTTCATTCTCCACCTTCTCCTACAGTTCACTTGCTGATGTTTTCTGTGATTCAGATGAGAGTTCTCTTGGTTGATTGCAGTCTGGTCTTTACATACACTGTCATTATTGTTTTGTTGTTGTCAGCTTTCAGTGCTGTGAGGTGTTGAACAGCCCCGTGCTGGTTCCTACACTTCTTTGCATTATAATATTAGTATTTGCCTACAACAAACTAGAATAGTGAGTTTGATGGCTATGATTCAGCACATGTGAACCCAAAAACATGACCCATGAAACATTGTGCTATGCTTCTCCCTTTCTGTCGCTCTCAAAGTGCAATTTCAGTATCACAGATTAAATTACTCCCTATCATTCCAGCAGCTCTCACATGGACAGATAGCTTTTAAATTGCTGTAGAGAATCGGAAAGATCATCAAAAAGCGCTCCTTGTAATTCATGCTTTTACTGAAGAGATAATTTAGTGTAGCCAGTAAATTTGACTTGTTATATCAAGTCTGTAGAAATGAGCGCTTACCTGCTGGCTACTCCTGCTGTGGAGGAAATATGGTCTTGGTTTTGGCTGAGGGATATTAAAAATGAATTTCAGTGTGACAGAAGCGACTTTAGCATGCTGAGTGACTTGTGGAACAGTGATGACAAGCAATATGGTGGTGACATTTTCGCTCCATACCACCATCTTAAAGGATAATACGGTTTATGACATCTCAGCTCTTCAACGTGAAAGTTATTCCCAAGTTTTGGTCAAAGTTACTTTGAACAAAAAAAAGTGCAAAATTATTTAATTGTGAGCACTGATCACAGTTTACAGACCGAGTTAGTGGTTCTGCTGTTCTTACCACATATTAGGTGTATACAAAGGTGGCTTTAGGCACCATGATGTCATCTGGTTTGTGCACTACCATTCTGAAACCTTGAGTTTGGTGTTTTTGGTCTTTGGTATCTTCATACTTTGAACCCTGAAGTGACCATATTTGCATGAAAAGTGTGGAGTGCTAATTTATCAGATAATGCTACCTAGCTTGGTTCGCAAGGGGTATCCATAGACAGTATGGAATACTAGAAGTTCACTAACAAAAACTGAAGCATGGATATTTTCAGTGAATTAGTAGTACAGTTGTCCATACAACAAAACACACTATATGTTAGATAAATGCATTAGAAATGGTCTATAAAGCACCAGTACCATAAGTACAGTGGAGAGCTTCAGTTCTAGCACCTATAGCCACCTGTGTTTGCTTCTACCAAGTGGCCATGCCTCTGATACAATCTTAAAGCCTAATTTAAATTATGAGTCACTATAGAGACCAAAACTGTTTTTTGTACTAGGTTGTAAATATGTTTACAAATTGACATGGAAATGTAATATTTGGCACTTCCACATTCATTTTTCAACTACCACATCATCAACAAATGAACCCATCATTGTGACATTTTCTTATATATTTGATTTTTACCTCATTGTGATTGAGATATCTGCTTGAATACAACTTTTGTTTTGTTTTGTCTGACTGCTGGTGTTTCTTATCACCATGGACATTGTTTTATGATCTTATGGCTCAGTCACACTAGAGTAAAAGTAGGATGGTAACCTCCTTGGAACTAGTAAAAATTGGTGGTTGCCCAGTGATTACACTGAATCTTGTCGCATTCGATGACCGATTGCAAATAGTTGTGGCGACCAACTTGCCCACAGATTGCGTGTGCAACACCTTCAACCTCTGGCCAGCCACTTTTGATCACAAGGTGATTGCACAGCTCACCTGGTTGGAGGCAACCTGTCTCCAGTCACTGTCCAACTCAGATGAACTGCAGTTCAGATAGAGTGGTGAAGGTTTGCAAATAATTACTGTCTAATTTATAAATGCCCACAAATTGCCAACACATTGCAATAAATCGGAGTCAACTGCGCCAAAGTCTGTGATCCATCTCTTCACATTAGGGGACTCACCTCAGCTGGTTGATAACTGGTTACATTAAAGCAAGGGTAACAAGCGCATATGTCATTTTGCAGTTAAATTGCTATCCTGCAGCAACTACGCCACTATTTTTGGAGGAATTTCTGAATTTCTGTTTCAAATCTATGAGGTTCTGGCTGGACTATGAATGTAATTAATTAATGTGAATTTCTGTTCAAGTAGACAGCCACCGACAGCAACAGATTTGCGATCTTTGATCACAGTTAACCATTATGTTATCACAGATTGCATGTAATTAACAACTTGGCCCCATTCAATCGCAAACTGATAGCAGAATGACCGTTTAATCACCATTTTAACTCAACAAAGTCACTTTGAGGAAGGCAACTGTCACAGTCACAGTCTTCGAAGCAACCATTTCAAAGGCAATAAAATTGCAGATGGTTCCAATAATTTTGGTTGTGCTGCAATCTCCAACCACTGTTTTCCCTAGCGTGACTAGTACATTAGTAGTAACTGTGAAGAGTACAAACATATATACAATAACCCATAGGAATAACAGCCAAAAAACTTTGAAGTTGTAAAGAACTGGATTTATCCTGTAGCATTCCAACACTTCCATTCCAATACAAGTTCACTGTTGTGCAAATACTATCAAATTAAGATGTACCAACTTCTAAATCCTCAGCAAAGAAAGTTTGTTTGCAAAACCTATCACTGGAGCCACAACGTAACCATGCAAGCCTCTTTTCTCTTCTGCCCTACATTCTGCAGCCATATTGTTTGCATTCAAAGGCAGTGCCCACACAGCTGGAGGATAAGCCAAGTCTCTCGGCAGATAAAGTATGGTGCCATTGGCTGCTGCACCCTCTTTTCATTTCCCTCTGTCTACTGGGATGTCAGAGGCTCCTGGCCACAGCTGGAAGATGAATGTTGCTGCACCCCTCTACTTTGTCATGGTGTCCAAGAAGGCTCTAAATGGCATTGAGAGACTCTCAGGCTCTCACAAATGGGATCTCTGCAGCCCTGTGTAACCTTGTATGTACAAAACAGGCTGAATTTTTAAAGTTGTCTGCTACAAATACTCTCAAGAGATATAAAGTCTCTTGTGGGTACTGTTGCTTCAACAAAATACAGGAAATGTGAGCTCACATTTGTATGAAACACACTTGACTTTTAAAATCTTTTAGAGAAGGATATGATAATTAAGAACAAATAATCTGCATCATAGATGGGTGCTGCATTTATCTGTTTGCACTTTGTACGTGTGCAATGCCACAGTTTATGCTGTGTGTTGAATTGCCTTCCAGTGCTTGGGCTGGAGAGACTCAGATAGCAAAAATCTTTTAGCGCTGCTTCCTCTCTGTTCAGTCTGGTTGTTCCTACACCAGGGGCAACAACACCTACCTGCTCTGTCTCGCTGTTCTCATGGAAACGCATCAAAGGAGCTGAAAGACAGACAGAAATGAGAGAGAGAGCGGGGGAAAAAACAAACCTGAGATACTTTGTTACTGTAATGTTGCACTCTTTATTGTCCCTGTTGCTTTTCTCAGCTGTGACAGTAAGCCCTGTCACACATCTCTTTCCCCTTCTGTTAGAGGTAAAGACCAAAGTGGAACACAGCGTGTAGGTGCTGTTGCGCTGTGTTGAAATTCAAGGCACCCAAGTCACCCACTCAACCAGCACAAACTGCATACATTTGTTGTCAGGGTACACGTATACATATTTTAGTGGTTTGAAGGTATTCCTCCATGTTAAGTTTTCCCCATGTGATATAAGCAGGACTGACACTTAAGAGAGCCTGGGGCCTGAGAAGTTTTAAACCAAGATTAAACCAGAGACGCCCGTAGGCTTACAGCCGGTGATTACAACACCCATTAAAAGCAGCCTTGGTGGAAATTTAAAGCGGCATGACTGGATAGGGAAAAGATGAACAGAAGATGTGTTCGCGGTCGCCTTGTAGACATAAGGCAGTAGATGTTCTCGGGTTGAGCGTTACTGATAGTTGGGCACATGCAACAGCAAGTACTGCTGACTGTCACATCTCCTCCACAAACAGGAAACCAGAACAAGACTGTAGGTGGTATGACGAAGAGTTAAAGTGTATAAATTGTGTTTGCTTTCTGAGCTGTAAACATGGCAAAATAAATTTATCTTCAATTTGTCTGCCCAGAACACATCACCCCAAAAGGCCTGACCTATGTGCGCATGGTCCTTGGTTAACTGTAGTGCTCTAAGTTGTTTTCAGACAGCAGAGAATTTTCCTGCCAGACCTCCGATCCCATCCAATTTTTATAATCAGAATATAGACACATGAAGCAACAATTGTAAGAGCTACCTGCAGGTCCTGTGCTGAAATTTCTGAATTCTTGAAGACTTGTTTTTGCATCACACTGTCTGCTCATGGTCTGAATTTGCTGGATGGGACAGTCCTGGACAATTTAGCAAATGTTTAAAATCTCTCCAATTACAAGAAGCACTCAGAGAGTGCAAACCTCCACCAAGGCAGCTCACTCTCTTTAAAAGAACAGTATTGTATTGTTTATATATTCGTTTTGTTTTCTTTGTTCTTTTTAAAGGCACTTTAAGAAGTTTGTAGTGCAGTAAAAACAAGTGCAAAGTGGAGGCTTCTGTTATTTGCCCCAGTGAAACCCATTTTAATATACTTGACATAATTTTGAGTACAATTATTTTTTGTGATTATTTTTATTTATGTGGACATAGTACATGTGTAGCATTCATTTCATTGTTTAGTAAAATTCATTTAAATGTTTAGTGATAAATTTCAAGTGAAAAAAGTTTTTGATCGCGAGATTATTTTGTTTTCCAAAAAACATTATATTTATTCAGGAACATTGTACATGTATTCAAATTGTTATGTATTTAAATGTTATGTCCTGTTCCTGTAATGTACATAACAAAGTCATAATAAAATAATGTGATATTTAGAATCCCCATATATCATTCCCCTATATGCCTATATGTTGTCAATACAAACAATAGCAGTAAGAAACATAGTTTTTAATAGCTCTATATAGCATTATTATCACTTTCACTTTCAGATCAGTCTATTGACATTGAAGAAGAAGTCAAAGGTCAAATGTGAAATGAAATTTTAAATCTTTATACGGTACTTTCTATATGTTGACAATACACACCACACTTGTTTCTAAGTTATAAGGCTTTTTGTCAATTTTCCACCAATAAATCATTAAGTTGACCTTGAAGACCTTGGTAGATGTAAGCCAAATTTTAATGGCTTGTTAACATGACCCCACTTTACACCCCATCAAAGTTTGTTCATTCAAAACTTTTCGAGCTATCATGTTTACATACAGAATGAAATCCACGTACACAAATGCTATCAAAAACACAACCTCTTTGGTGGAGGTAACAATTGCAAGAGCTACTTGCAGGTCCTGTGCTGAAGTTTTTGGGTTCTTGAAGACTTGTTTTTGCATCAAACTGTCTGCTCATGGTCTGAATTTGCTGGATGGGACAGTCCTGGAAAATTTAGCAGGTGTTTAAAATCTCTCCAATTTGTAGATCACTTTTCTTACAGAATACACATAAGATTAGCGACCTGACCAGGGTGTACCCTGCCTCTCACCTCCAGCCCCTCAAGACACCGAATTGGATAAGCGGAAGAAAATGGATGGATGAAAAAAAAAAACCATGATAAACACATGAATAATGATGTGTTCCAAAAAAATTTGGCGATCTTTTTAAATTTTTTGCCATGCATCAATTTGCATAATTTCACAATTTCCTCAGGGATTAATAAAGTATTCTGATTCTGATTCTGATTCATAGGTTACCTTTAAATAATTACTTTACAGTATTAGAATTTCAATAGTCCATTTTATCCTTTGTCTAACTATGGTTGATTTATGCTTTATTTGGAGCTCTATGCGTCCATAGACTGCATATAAAAGATCAATGTAGCCAACCCAGACATTTATGAAGTCCTTTTTTTGAAGTCTCGAGTTTCAAAGCCATATTATTTGTCAGATAATTGCTTTAAAAAGGCATCAAGAGGTCCTATTCAGTGACTAAAATTAGCTGCTGTGACCCCCAGCAGACAACTAGACAGATAGCAGCTAAAATTCTGCTCTGTAGTGAAAGTGTAGTGTAGTGGAAGCATTAATTCTAACACAGAAACTTTGCACACACATACCCATCTGAATCCTCACCTCCCAGTACTGGTGGGAGAGCTGAAAACCAAAGGTCCCAGTTCAGGAAGAATAGATCCCTGGCAACATGCCTACTTCAGCCTTTGAAAGTCTTTAAATGAACGGTTCCTCTCAGCACTGCCGATGTGCTCTTTGAGGATGTGAAGAGAACTATTTGATCCAGACTATAGAGGAAAGTGTTCATCAAGCCGAGGCCCTTCAGTTTGTTTGGCAGTGAGTTCTGTAATTCCACTTAGTATAAAGAGAAAGCAGAAGGAGCTGCACACCTTTGACTTGGGAAAAAAGAGCCAGAAAACACTTTTCTGGCATTAATTTACTACAACAAAAAGAACAAACACATGCAGATAAAGGTTTTGACATCAACATTCATCTCTGACTTCTCCCTTTTTTGCTCCACAGGGCTACATTTTGAGCCATGTTCCTTGTCAGAAAGTTTCAGTGGCAGTTTGAAAGGTTTATATCTGAGGTAGCCAGAAATGTGGGAACAACATGGCTTTTCAGCTTTATCAGCATCAGCACTGTGTAGACAACAAGGCTGCAGAGAAATCAAGAAGCATCTTTTTCTATGATTGCTGTTATTTTTAGGTGCACTCTCACTATAAGCGATGCTTTCAATGTGGGCAAAGTTTCTAGTGGGATTGAAAGTCCCACCTAGGAGGATTTAATTAGCGCTTTGAATGAATAACATTTCACCCATTTCTCTCTCTGTCCTTGGTAATCAGTTCTGGGCCATTAATGAGAGGATGACTATCGACTGGTGGAGCGGGCTGCTGATAATTGAATGTGTAGAGGCCATTAAACATTCCTAATCAAAAACAAACACTCCAAAGCCACAGTTCCTGCAGAACAATAAGCAGCAACAACAATGGAAGCATGGTTGTCGGGACCTAAAAAAAGAGACTTTATCTATCCTTGTCTACAGGAGGGGGGAAACCACGCTAACAGTTCAGAATCTGACAGGTCAGTAAATGGCACCAAATTGAATTTCCCAAGTTAGTGTTTTCATCCAAACAGCTGAGAGGAGACAAAACCAAAAAAAAAAAAGAAAAAAAGATATAATTGAAACATTCTCAGGGGCTCCACTCCACATGCAAACAGGTCAGTAAATGACTTATAGTGACCATGGTGTGGTGTTGGAAATCAGTGCCACTCTATCGATTCAGCACTATTGATCTGACTTCAGTGTCACCCCAGCTTATATGAAGTTGGTAGGTCAATACTTGTTAACAGTTCTAGCCCTGGATGGCCTCTGATTGGGCTCTGATGGACATAACATGTCGTTTCTGTCAAGTTGAAGTAGAATGACTTCACTTGTAAATCAAGTTGGATGTGTAAATTTAAAGTTTTGTGCACTATGAGGTTTGGTAAATGGGAGTTTTTGCATCTGCCAGACAGCTGTTTGATGGTTTTACATTGTTGTTTACTTTCATATCCAATAGATTGATTACGAGTATGCATAATTGATGACCCAGTGTGAAATATTCTACTTCCCATATTACTCATGCTAATAAATATTTTAATGCATGCAAATGTTACTATGTGCAAATCTGTTGAGCCCTATTAAGCTTTTATGGTGTGCTGAAAAGATTATTGGCCCTCGGTGTCTGGAACAGGATGTGTAAACGCCCTCACAAACTGGCTATGCTCAATCATTGTGTTATATCTATCAGCATATCAGATTAGCAAAACAGACATTTATTTATGTGAAAATGCCATTGTTAATTTAACCTTGTGTGTGTGTGTTTTTTTTAAATAACACAGACATTCATGTAAATGCTGCATCAGATTATTTTCTCTTGATGTCACCCAGATATCATCTATGGGAAGAAGCCATGTGTAAGAAAGCTCTTCACTCTGAATCATTATGAGGAGCACGTTGCATCTTCAGTAATTGTGTGAGGGACCATGCTGTTGCTCTCAAATTTGTTTGTGTTGTCCTTTCAAGGTTCGCTGCACCTTAAAAGGACAGCCGCTACTTTGCCTTTCTGCAGTGACTTGTCAACATGACTCTCTGTCCAGCGGAGCAGAAAAAGGAGTCCAGTCCATGTCCCATCTGACTGGCATGTCACTCACATTGTCTGGATAAAGGGAACGAGAAGGAATTTATGCTTGTAAAAACCAAGCAGACATCCATGTGGAACAAGGAGAGTTATTTCAGAAAGCAGAGCTGATGACTGCTGTGACTATCCACACAGGTCACAAGTTGGTATCATACTTCCACGGTCCTGAGGGCTCAGATGCTTTGCAAAGTCTGATCATTTTGAGATAGCGGAAGCACAGCTGGAAGCTCTGTACGCTTGCACAACACACTGAGCACTTGATCTTATGTAGTCTAAATTGATTTAATATATCCCAAGGTTTAAAACTCAATATATAAAATACAGTCTGCTGCCCCTTTTGGTGTAATATTGCTGAGATTCATGTAGATTTTAACACGATACACATTTTACAGGCAGTGTGATTGTGTACAGAGTTAAGGGAATGGTGCAATTAGACACAAATCTGCTAAAGGAAAGATCCAAACTAACATATTTTAACTTGGGATTGTTGATCTGTTGCATAAATACAGAGAGGAGAGGATGTGAGGCAAGAAACTGGAGAAAAAGAAGAACTGGAGTCTCAAGTAAACTCTGAGTTCACTCAGAGGATGAGCTGAATACAAACTTCCACAAACAAGGGAGGTGTGTTGTTTTGAATTTTTAAGGCGACTCAAAACAAACTGTACAGACAGTAGAGCGGTCAAAGTCATGCAAAACTCACCTTCAGATAATACTTACATTTTCTTTAAAATAGTCTACTTCACCAAAAATGAGTGCTGTTAGTAATGAAGACCTAACTCCTGTAGGCTTGTGCTAAAGCTTTGTAATAAAAAGCTTGACTGAATGCAGCTTTTAGTTGTTGTGCTAGTGCAATTGTGTCATCTGTACATAAAGTTTGCTCAGTGTAATTACATAAAATCCAAGGCCTCCAAGGTATCCAGTGCAGACATACAGTACTGTGCAAAAGACTTGAGCCACCCCTCATTTCTTTATATTTTGGTAGGGAAATAGGTACAGCAATTTATTTAAACATGTGCAAACATACATGGAAATACAGTACATAAGGCCAAAACAGAGTTTGTACAATTCTAATAAGCTTGAAAGTCAATATTTGGTATGATTGCCTTTATTCTTCAGCACAGCCTGAACTCTCTTAGGCAGCTTTCTTAGAATTTCTTTAAGTAGTCTTCAGGAATAGTTCTCCAGGCTTCTTGAAGGACATTCAAAGCTCTTCTTTGGATGTTGGCTGCCTTTTGTTCCGTTCTCTGTCAAGATGATCCCACACTGCTTGACTGATAGTGCTCTATTGTGTGTTTTTCTATCCAGGCATGCTTTTACTGCACTGGCAGTGTGTTTGGGATCATTGTCATGCTGAAAAATTAAGCTGTTGTCAATCAGACACTCTCAAGATGGTATTGCATGGTGTATCAAAATCCGACTTTTATACATTCATAAATCCATCAGCCAAGCTCCACAACACCACTGGCTGAAATGCAGCACCAAATCATGACAGAGCCTCCACCGTGTTTTCCAGATGGCTGTACATTCACTGTTGTATCGCTCTCCTAACCACCTCAGTACATATTGATGACAATTTGAACCAAAAATTTAAAAGATGTGTTGCCACTAATTTTCATTTCAGTTCTTGTGTAATTAGCATACCTCAGTCTTTTCACTCTGTTTCCCTTCCTTAAGAATTGCTTTTTGTCACCCTTACACTGAGACCATTTCTGATTCAATTTTCAATTCAATTTTATTTATATAGAGTCAATTCACAACAGTCACCTCAATGTGCTTTATATTGTTTGAAAAAGATCCTACAATATTAGAAAGAAACCTCAACAATCACACAACCACCTATGAGCAAGTGCTTGGCGACAGTGGGAAGGAAAACTCCCTTTTAATTGGAAGAAACCTCCTGAAACCTCTTAAGAAATGAAGGGTGGCTCAAGACTTGTACAGTAATGTACTACACTTTATCTTTCTAAAGTCCAAAGCCCCTCCTCTCACATTTCATTTACCGTTTTCCCTAATAAGGGTGCAGTTTTTAAAAAACTTTCTTAATAAACACTTAACACTTAACCATCTATTCATCATGGGAGATTTTCCCCATCTTTATTTTCTTTCCTTCACCATTCAATCTGTCTACGCAGACTGCGTCACAGCTCACTTTTTACTCAGCACTCAGTGTAGGCTTATACATGGAGAGGAAGAACAAGGTTTTGCATGTTAATTTTGCCCATTTGTGTCAACTTCACTATAAAAAAGAGAGACCATATTATTAATGAATCACTCAAGAGGCCATGGTTGTGTGGGGAGAATACCATTTTTTGCAGGAATTGCTTTCTTCTTATTGCTGGAAGTTCTTTATAACTCTGGCTATGTGTTTGGGGTTATTGTTACACTGCAGTCCCTAAAACATTTGTATTTTATTGTATATAAAATTTGTTTGAACTAAACCAAACTGGTCCAGTTAATATATCCATGTATTCCAAAATATTTACCAAAAGAATTCTGTATTTGTGACTCTTCATGAACCCTTCTGGGGTTGGAAAAAATGAAGGAATGTAGAATTGTGCAATGGCCACTCAATCC
>VUQS01009379.1:1728-13995 GCA_015108495.1 Heterochromis multidens
CTGTAAGGGCGCTCAAAACACTCGTTTGTGAAACATACACCATGCCCAGCTGGAGCCCATTCTCTGAGCCACAAGTGGGCACGGGGGGCTATTCTTCTGTGTATGGCATGTGATTATGTGCATGCAAGCACCTGTTTCCTATGATAAACAAAACTCATTTTCCCATCTTTATATCAGCGCTGGGAAGAAAGCAGCCTGAAAAAAGCCAAAAAGGTTGTTTATCCCCTTCTCACAACATTTGGCTGCACTGAATGAGTCCATTAGTCTTCAGTCTCTACTGAGCGTGCCATTTCAGCTGGTTTCTACTCTAGCCTGACATGCATTATCAGCTCATTGGTAGGAATGAGAGAATGAGAGAAAAAATCCTCTTCAGCACTGGTTGCAACCCAGGATCCTGCTTTTGGATCTCAGCAGAGAAGTCAGACAGCGGCCAAGGGAAGATTTACACTGGCATCAGGGCTCAAGTCACCATGACAACCGCCACCATGGCTGCAGTATTTGTGGCCTCTCACCTACTGTATTACATGAGCAGATAGGGCCTCCTGTCTTTGGAGGTGCAGAGGTCTCCAAGGGTTATTACGGCACATTTCAGCACGGAAATAGCTGGTAATAGAGCGAGTGAAAAACGAGCCGGTCACCTTTCATCTCCACCAGGTGTCTGTGATGTTTGGGTTACATAAGCACCCCTGCAGATTTGGCCCCAGGTTTCAACAGAGCACAGAGCAGCCAGAAGTGGCGATCACAGGGGGCTATGCTTGCTGCTGTTTGGGTGGATGGATAGGAGCAGGAGGTGGAGGTGGAGGTGTTGGTGGTGCCCGACAAAAGCTTCTCTGTTCAGGCTAGGCCGAGATAGCCTCTCACCACTGCTCCCTGTGAAAGACTGTCCCTCAAAGTCTCGTAAACCAGCTGAGGCAGATTTATGGACTCACCACCACCCCTGTTGCTCAGACAGGCGAGTCCCCCGCCCCATGTCCCTGTGACCTGTGGCAGCCTCGTGGCCAAGCAGCAGCAGAGGAATGCACAAAACACACAAGATAAGACCAGTGAAAAAATATAATTCCTTTTGATTGTTTATGTATTTGGCAGTTCCTGGTTGGTTTCTTTATGATTATGCTCTCAGTTTAGTCTTTTGGGATACTTAGCCTTTAGTTTTTGCCACCTTGGAAACCTAGTTTCTGTTAGTGTCTGGAGTTTGTTATTTGTATCTCATTCTTTTTATTTTGGTTTATTTCCCCAATCTGCACAAGTATTCCTGTGTTACATTGCTTTGTATGTCTGTTGTCTGCACTTCTGTGCTTATTTACTTCCTGTTTTACTTTTTTTAGCTTGTCTCTCCCTGATTACCTCCTGTGTGTATTTAAACCCTGTGTACTGGTATTCATTGTGGTGTCATACTGTGTTCCTGTCTGTCCCTCCATGTGTGTTTCCGGTATTTCTGTTTATACTCATGGATTTTATTTTCTGCTGCCATTGCTAACCCCAGAGTATGAGGTCAGGTCCTGTGGGTTGCCATGCCATGCAGGTGCTGGTGTGAGCTGGCTCAGCGCACAACCAGCTGTACACCCACCTGCTACAATGGCTGCCACTTGCTTGCCAGAGCCTGTTACCTCCAAATCTTCAAAAAGGAAGCGTGAACCTCACGCATCATCATTGCTGCAGCAGCAGCAGCCCAGCACCCTAGTCAACTCCTCTCCAGTCTTCCTACCTGGCCATGCCTGTTCCTGTGCCGAGGATGAGGGCTGCCAGGTCCACATCTGCTTCTATGCCTAGGTCAGCTGATGATGGGTCCAAGCCCATCCGCGATACGAGGAGGAGGGTCAAAAGGCCCCAGCCTGTCCCTGCACCCAGGAACAGGACCCTCCAAGAGACTGTTTTGCTTGAACCCCCTGTCTTCTCTGTGCTGGTTAACCTTCAGTAATCTGTGTTGGCTTGCCCTGAGTAACCAGTGTATACTGAGACTTCTTAGTATCCTGAGTCTGAGCTGGTGCTGCCTGATCCAGAGCCCATGAGTCCAGAGGTACCTGAATAGGTGCTGCCTGATTCAGAACCCCAGCCAGAACCAGAGAAACCTTTGGGTCCTGCGGAGCCCCAGCCTGGGTGTCCCCAGTCCTCCCGAGCCTTAGCCAGAGGGTCCTGTGTCGCCTGAATGAGATGGCCTCCACTTCCGACATCAGCAGTCTTTCCTGCTTCTCCATCAGTGGCCTCCTATTCGACCATCAGATCATCTTTGCCTCGGCCGCTGGTCTCCTGCCCTTCCTCCTCGTCGCCGGCCTCCTCCCAAGCCTCCTCCCAAGCCTACTCATCACCAGCCTCCTGTTGGCCACCAGATGGGCTCTGTCTCAGCTGCTGGGTCCCTGCCTTGCCGTGTGATCACCAGCCTCCTGTCAAACCTCCAGAGGGGCTCTGCTTCCTTCATCGATGCTGGCCGCCTCCTTAGCCTCCTGAAAAGTTCTGGAGGAAAAGTCTACCATTTCAATTAGGAGGTAACCAGTCTGATGGAAGCACCTAAGTCTTGGAGAGGAAAAGATTCAAAGTTGTGCTCCCAGGACCTAGTGTGGAAATTCTCTCCCCACTAACACAAAGCCTATCAAGGTGGTCAGAAATTTTGTCTTTGGAAAATACAAAAGTAACCCAAAATTAATTGCTTATTCCTTTAAGTAAACCACATTTTCTTGTCTGTAACCAGGTTGGTAATTCCGACTGTGTTGTCCTTGTTCCCTGGACTGTAGGTCAGAATCACATTTCAAGCCCACTAGTTTGCTTTGTAAAAAAAAAAAAAAATTTTTGTATACTCTGCTTTCAGTGTAAGGGTGGTGGTTTTCACCTAGTCATTACTAGAGCTTATCTTCTTTTTATACCTTAGGCAGTTTGTCTGTTCTGACCGTTGGCACATGCATATATTTGATTTTTAGCATGGACCTCAAACATCAGCTTCTCTCTCAAACTGACCTGACTTTTATGTCAAGGATCATTCAAGATTTAAGAGTCCTGTGTTTATTGTCAGCCTGTCCATACACAAGTATTCAGTAACTGACAATAGACAAAACACAACACAGCAGAAACAAACTTTACAGTAATAGTAGCGGTAGCTGTTAAGCTGCGTCCACATTGAAAGCGATTCGCAGATACCATAGAAAGTGAATGACATTCTGGGACTTAAAGCAACTATGAGCGAAATAAGCACCAGCAAAGGGAAGTAGGCGGGACCCAAGATGAATTTTTCTCTACTTCTAGGCAAGTGACTGAAGCAACTATTAATGAGTTGCCATTGATTGACATATGACCTCGTAGTAAATACATTAGAAGGTTACCTAGACAAGCAGAGCCTGGAAAGTCCGCAAGCTACTGGCTGTCAGCTTCAAAGCAATGTGCGATGAGCAATTCACTTCCAGTATGGACGTAGCTTTAGATAGGAGGTATAAAGTGAGTTTGTAACAGAATGGAATAGCTAGCTCAATATAAATATACCAGAGTGTAACATACATCGTTATAAGATGAAAGGGTGAAGTGCATTGAACCAGTTTAAGGTGGCAGTGCATGGTAAATATGTCAGAATTTCCTGTGAGGGATGTAATATTTGTGGAATATTACATCCCTCCCCCAGCTCTATATATTTTTATTTTAACATAACATGTGCTTGTTAATTAATTAATATGGTGCAAAATAAACCTGAGGTATGGATTCTAATGTTGCGTTCACACCAAAAGTGAAGTGAGGTTTCACTTTGTGTCACTCCCTTAAATACAATTACATTGGGAAACCTGCCAATATTTGTCTCTAACAGTCAACAGGATGAGGAGGTGTACAGCAGACAGCTGGAATCACGTGACTGTAACATATTTTCAGAGGTTACCATGAAGTCCTATAATTTCACTCACTTTTCTCCAAGCCCGTCCCAAGGGTATCCATAGCTTAGCACATTTACCTAACACGTGAAAGGTACGCAATTCTCAACAGGGAGAAAACACAAACCCAACCACTGGGGGGGGGGTCACAAGCTAGTGTATTTGCATCAGGAAGGCTATCTGGTGTAAAAATCTGTGCCAAATTTCATATGTGGAGGCATCAGGAGAATCCCACTTGATGGGTTTTTGCCATTTTTTTTAGTAAAGTTAAAATATTTGAACTTCAAATGGATTCACCTCTATTCATGTGGCATGGTGCGAATTTGGATTGACTTGCTTCATTACATAGACATAACAGGTAACCACACTGCACAAAACTTAGCTTCACGTTTGGTGTGCAACATCAAGATTAATCCTAACCTTGTTTCCAGTCTTTACACTAATCTAGAATAACTGTTTCATAAGTGGACCTATTAAGCTTTTCCTTATCTTCACAGAAGCCCCACCCACATGCTGTTCAGACCTTCTGTTTGTGAAGGGCAGCCAATCCAATCCTTCCCCTTTAAGACAAAGTTGGCTTAAGGGGGCAGGAGCTAAAACAGCTTGTTTCAGACAATGAGGGGCTGCATCAAAACTCAGTATAAGATATATAAAGATTATTTTGAACTATCAATCATGCAAAGCAATTCTTTTTTTTTTATTTTATTTTTTTTTATTTAACCTTTATTTATACAGGTAGTCCTATTGAGACTCAATGTCTCATTTACAAGAGAGACCTGTTCCAGACAAACATATTAAAATTGCAATAATTCTAGAGAAAGTAATGAAAATATTTTTTGAAAGAATCTTTTTTCAAAACAATACACACAAAGTCATTTTCCCCTTTAAATCATATACTTGTAGAACTGACACAATGATCCCTACATGCCATTAGTCTGACCACTTTTCAAAGGTAGTCAGTCGTAAAAACTGCCTTCATATACACTCTGTGCTGTGCTTAATGTTCTCTGTCACACAGCTGAAGCATTACAGTAGATTAATTTCCTTCTGCATCATTAGCTGAATCAAACAGAGATCAGAGGAAACAGTCCCAGCTTTAAAGCGCTGCAGCATTCAGCAGCCGCTCCAAGGCTCCAGCTTGACCAACCTCAATAACATGAAGGGTCTCATTTACGTCTGATTGTCACAGTTGTATTTCAATGACCTGAATAGCTCCTTGTACGTGGCTAAAGGCTTTGCTTTATTTGGCCTTCGGCTTGGCAGTGATATAACCAATCCACAGTCAATGAAAAACAAGGCCATAAAAGTCTGTAGTAGACTGAGACTGTGCTGCACACGTAAATGGTCACTGTGAACGTGAATTACTTTTAACTGGACGCCAAGGCCATCTTTTAATACCCTGAGTTCAATGTTCACTCTGTTTTTTACCCCTCTCACTTGTTCATTCATTGTACATTGCTTGGGCACACCTTCCCCTGTGAGTAATTTGCCTCTGGATTGGTCTTGTATTCTGCCGCAGAGCCAACTGTTCATCATTCTGTCACCAGCTACTGTGGGATAATGCTTCAGTGTCAGGAGCAGTTTTAAAATTCAGGCAACATACAGATCCCTGCATACAGCAGAAAAAAAAGAGAGGTGAAAAATCCCCATTTTGCACTTTAAATGTGAGGACGACGGGGTCAGACACTTGATATTGACTTGGGTTCAGGCCTTGCTTCCAATCATTCACTCCAGTGAGCAATAAGTCTGGACAATGTAGTGTATGTCACTCAATCTAGAGCAGGCGCAGAAGTCATTAGTCACACTGATCCTCAGCTTGCGAACCATTTCCCTTCCTTATGTGAGCATTCCCCTCTGATATGAACTCCTCCATATCTAACTGTCAGTAATTCACACAGATATTGCTGTCAGGTGCCATCCTGGACCTACAGAAGTCCAGAAGCCGTGATACCTTCCATATTGATCAGTGAAAAACAGAACGATGCCAATTTATGTAGGACAAGTTGTGTGAAAGAAATCTCTGGTGGAGTCGACACCCTGGTAAACAGGAAAACAAAGCTTTCTCCCATGTGGTTAGTGTTGTGAAAGGGTGTATTTTCACCCAAGCCATTTCGTTGTTCCTGCACCAAACCAAGTAGTTTTAATGTCTAAACCTTACTCAACAGAGCATGAACGTCAATGGTCCAAAAGACTGGTATCTTGGGTGGAAATATTTTGCCACCACTGCCCCTTCTGTATCACAGTGCAGGCTTTTGTTGCTTTTTGAAAGTGCATGGCATTATTTTTATTCAGAAAGACTGCACAACTGAGCCTATTTACTCTCAGGGCGTCAAAAAGGCATACTGCTGTTTTGTCAAAATGACTGGTGTCTCAGAAATACCCACAAGTTGACCTTTGGTGCCGAAGTCCCAATGCACCAGTCACACCAGTAGTAAGAGACGGCTGTCACTTCCAACTGGATGCTTATTTCAGACCCTTTGGTGTGATATTTAAATGCAACAGGTACCATTAACTTTCATTTTTCAGTGTGGAGGGGTGTAGTTTAACCCAGGTAATGTCTTTTCCTAAAGCTAACAAAGCAGGTAGTGAATACAAAGCAAAACAAAGGGTAAAAACACCAAACTCTCAGAATGAACACCAATCATAGTGTAACATGACAATCTTGTGACTGCATACATTTTCCTCATTACTTTAAATATAAAAATAAGTATAAATGGTGGAAAAGGTAAAACTAAAACATTATGGTGGAAATAATCTTATTCATTAGCCATGGCTAATGCAGCAAGAGAAACAAGAAATTAGGCGTAAACTAATTGTAATGGATAGGTGAACCAACTGCTTTTTCAAAGTGGTTAATTAAAAGTAATGAAAATAATGAAACTGCTTGCTACAAGGAGAAAAAGAGAAAAAAGCTTAAGAGTCAATTAACATGTCAAAATGAGTGTGTTTTACAGCTTTGTGGACCGTAGGTTGTTCTTGTGAATGATGTTGTGAATGACAGTCAGATTAAGGTTGCTCTTTCCCCACAGGAGTTTGGCTGCTCCTCTTTATCGGCCGGTCAATTACAAAGCCAACAAACCATCTGTGTAACATTTCTTCAGAGATCCCTTCATAACAAGGCTTTCTAAGTGCAGGATATGGCAGACAGCAGCCCTGATGCAGAACTGCAATTCAAGTTAAAATAAGAAGCTGCAGAACTCGCCTGTGTAGGGAATTCTGATGTAGATGATCAGGCATGTGTTTGACACTCAGTAGGAATATTTCTGGGATTTCTTTGTATTTCCTGTAAAGACCCAGAAAGCTGAATCTGTTCATCTGAACGTAGCGTCCAGATGAACAGATTCAGCTTTCTGGGATTTCCTTACCTGGATTATTGAGCGTGCATCAAGAGACTCCTGTAAAATCTGACACCCTGAATCAGTTCAATTTATCTTTTATTTAGTTAGTGGTAGTTTTCACGTTGAAATAGCAGTGGTTGAAATGGAAGAGTTTCTTTTATTTTATTGTTGTTTACGCTGTAGATTGTTTCAAGATGCAGCACTAAAAATCAGAGGGAGTGGGGTTACATTTTTATGCTAAGTGGGGATAAAAATTATTTAGCAGAGGGAGGGATATGTAGACCAGAGAGGTCAAATCACACAATAATACAGTGAATTATAGAGTGAAATTATTTTAAAAACTACTGTTAGAAAACTTAGCTAAAAATAGTGATAGTTAGCTAACAAGCAGTATAGTTATCTAGCTAGCACCCTGGCTAAGTGGGTTAAATACCTGAAAGAAACAATTAAAATGAAGTTTTTTGCAAACATTTGATAAACAATTGAAATATAGTTATGAGTATTGATTAAAGGTTGAAACTAAAACTGGACAAACTATCAAAAAGGGCAGTTAAAAGTAATGATGAAAAGCTACATTTATTGGCTAAAAGAGGTTAAATGATTAAGACTCAAACGTGATAAATGAGAAGATGGATCTGATAGCTTAATGGATAAATAGTAGACACTACTTAATTAATTTTAATCTATTTAAAGATGGAGTATCCAGCAGCTCTAGCTTCTTCAGGTGTTAGCGTGAATAAAACATGACCCAACATAATGACATCCTTTTTGAAAATGAACACGCTTTATGTTTGGTGTTGATGGATGCACCTGAGTTAATGTAAGGGACCATGGGGGGTTGTCAGACTGAAAAGGTTTGAGTGTAATGGTCTTGGAGTTAGAGTCTGGGCTGGGATTTGAAGATTAGGCCTGATAATGTGTTAACTGTCACTCTTGTGCTGCAAGATGGCTTCTTGCCTGGTTGGAGGTACGATAAGGCTTCTAGTTGGCAAGGTGACAGACTGACTGTATTGACCTCCCGTGCTCTCTGTCTGATTGCAAAGTGGTGTAGGGGTGTGTGTGGCCCTGTGAGCATGTGTGTTTACTGTATAGTGGATGTGTGAGTACACAGCTTTAATCACTAATCCCAGGCTGCCTTTAAAGCAGCAGCAGTGTGGGGGTGAAATAAGACACTCTGAGCTGAGATTGAGATGATGAAAGTGTTTGTTTGAGTTCATGGGTCTTTGTGTGATGAAACTACACTTTATATTTCTTATTGATAAATATTGTAATTCAGCTTGCTAATGCTGGGTTAGAGGAAAAGAAAGCAGCATAAAAACAGTATCAGGTGTTTAGGAGATGATATTTGTTTTTAAAACATTGATATGGCTTTGCAGTCCCACAGCAGCTCATGAGATGGTGACAACCTCAAACCTATTCATTCGTGTTTCTGGAAACAAATTTTAGTTTTTTTTTTTTTTTACCAGAGTCTAGACAGATTATAATCTGTTAGCTATTTTGTGTGTATTTAATCACTCAATACCGATTTCATCATGTTTTAGTTCACAAAGTGATGCATGTGTTGTTGTTTCAAGACACTAAAACCTCAAAATACTCAATTTAACTAATATAAAAGCAGACAGAAGTTTCAAATCTTCAAATTTTCATGTTTCTTTCATAACTGACCCCAAAACTATGAATTTATTATCAATCATGTTCAGTAAATTTGTCTTGATTGACAACTCGTGTAATTCTTTCAGCACTAAATTGAGCTTTAAATCATTTATTTTTCATACAGAGCAAACATCTCAACAATTTGACATTATCTTGTGTTTTTAATCTCATGTGCAGACAAGTCTGTTCAGTCTCTTGGTTTTATCTTCCTCTATTTTTAAAATTACTTACATCTGCTCCTCCTTTATTCAAATGTGTGCCAAAGATTTATCTGCCTGTGTGATGAATCCAGCACATTTAGACCGGGGCTACTTTCAGTTCGGGGCTTTGAAACAAAGCATGGAGGGAAAAACATAGTGGTTTTGGCTTTGCTCTGCTGGTTATTTATGGAGAGGATCCATCCATCCTTTTGTGCTCTGCGGGCAGGGGTGATGCGGGTGGGAATTCTGGGAAGTGAAGGATCTAAACGATGCAACGCCCAACCCCCCCCAACCCCCTTCAGCATGAAACGGTGGATGGCGAAGACTGCCAGTGCCTCAAGCTTTTAAAATACTTCAGAGTGCAACCACAAATATGCATAAAAACATAAATGACTATGATTTTATGAGAGATTCCTGACCTTTGACTCCTCCTCTGGCCCTCCTACTCACCATTTTGTTGTTAGACAAACTGCTTTCTGCCAAGTGCCCTACTTTTAGCTTCTTCTGACTGCACTTTACACACTAACCTTTTTTTTTTCTTCCTGCATTATTTAGCCAAGACTAATGTTCACTGCAGCTTTGCTTCCCTGTGGTCATACCTGCACGCTAATGTTTTCTTAACAAAATCTTACAAAAACACTATTGAGACAAAGCACAATCATTCCAAGGGGCTTGAGCAAATATGTGAATAACCAGGAAGGAAAGTCAGTGATACAATGTAAGCCATCCGTGCTGGGGTCTTTGTGTGCCTCTGGTATGGCTTGGAAATGGGGTTCTGGTTTCCTGCATACCCCGCTGACTGAGATGAATGGGTGTAGTGTGGGTAGTTTCTTAATGAACTCATAGCAGGGTGTAGTCTGGGCTGGTGGATTGCTCAACACAAAGTCTGGAGCGAAAATGCTACAAATCTAATTGTGGCTCTGGAGAACAGGGTCTGACTGCTCTGATTGCTTTCTGGTTGCTGTTGTCAGGACAAGGAGCTCTGCCCAGGATCTGTGGCTGAAAAGAAAAGCGAGCATTTGGCTTGCATCTGGGTTTGGTGTTGGCTGTGGATAGAGATGAGATGCGGTGAAATGAGGGACATCACTGGTATTAACCATGTAGGATTTCTTCAATACTAAAGGGAAACAAACAGATTTCATCAGCCTGCTGTGTAGGAGTGTACTGTTATCAGCCATGTGTCGCAACACCTGGGAACAACAACAGTGGAAACAACAGTGGAAACAGAAAGTTACCTGAAAGCAGCACCCTTATGTATGAAGGACAGACGCAGCTTGTGGGTCTGTAAAGTGAAGCCAGTGCAGAAGTATTTTAAAGACTTAGGCCCCAGTCACACAGGCCTAGAGACCAGTTGGCGACCCCCTGGCAACCTGTGGTGGCTAGGGAAAAATGTGTATTCCTGACAAAATGTCCTTGTGATTGTTTTGGTCACTGCAGATTGCTGCGATCGCCTGTAAGTTTGTATGGGAGATGCCTACTTCTCTCCAAACAGTCACCATTTACTCTCCAGGCTGTAGTGAAATTTGAAAAATTGTGACGCAAACTGGAAACAGAGAGCATTTACCTTCAAAGTACAAGTTCCATCTTTTGAAATGTGTTGGCTGCACCTCTGAGGCGTTGTGGGTCTGGAGGTCATTTAAAGATATTTGACTGATTGCCTGTACAAGACTGGTCACCAACTTACCGAACTCGGCCATTCAGCCATTCTACAAACCAAAAATTCACATTTCTGCTATGCAGTCCATTGTGGAAGAACCTAGGAGGCCTAGAGACTATCAGATCAGTCATTTGGTTTGTAGATAATTCAGCGTCTTCTATACAAACTAAGGCGACCACGTCAGTCGGCTACCAAAGCAATCACAAGAAGGTTTGCGATGCAGCGCCATACTTCTTTGTGACACCCAACAACCTCCAGCAATCACTCTTAACCTGACAATACAGTATATTATTAACCATAACATGCTTATACATCACAATAAATATATGGCACTGTGCAAAAGTCTTGTGTCACCCCTCATCTTTTAATATCTTTTTAAGAAAATAGGAAATGGGTGCAGCGATTGATTGAAACATGTGGAAACACACTTAGAAATAAAGTATATAAGGAAAAAACAGAGTTTGTACAATTCTGATGAGTTTCAAAGTCAGAATTTGTTATGAGCACCTTTATTATTCAACACACCCTGAACTCTCTTAGGCAAGCTTCCTTCTAATTTCTTTAAGGAGTCTAGGATGTTGCTGCTTTTTTTTCTGTCCTCTGTCAAGATGATCCCACACTGCTTCAATGATGTTGAGGTCTGGGCTCTGGGGAGGCCAATCCATGACTGATAGTGTTCCACTGTGTGTTTTTCTTCACTCCATAAGACCTGTTACCACTGATTTTCAGTCCAGTTCTTGTGTAATTTGGCATACCTCAGCCTTTTCTCCTGGGCTCCCTTCCTTAAGAATGGCTTCTTGGCAGCCACCATTCCTCTGAGACCATTTCTGATGAGGCTTCAGTGAACAGTAGCTGGATCAACTGAAGGGCCGAATGCATCTCTCAGGTCCTATGCCAGGTCTTTGCTAGATTTTTTCCTATTTCTGAAGGGCATGACTTTTAGACACTGTTAATCTGCTGTAGTTTCTTTTTTCAGCCCTGCCTCTTCTTCTTTTGTCCTTCACTTTTCCAGTTTCATCTTATTTTTTTAAGGACACACTGCACACCATGCTGAGATATGCCAAGTTTACAGCTAATAGCTCTTCAGGAATCACCTCGTTGGTGCAAAAATATTTTATGCCTGTCAAACTGTGTTAACTTTGGCATTTTTCATGGATTAAACTAAAGAAATGGGAACAAATGACAGGCTCCTAGTAACAAAGTGCCTAAAAATACCACTTAAAATTGGTTCTTTGCTAAGTTGTGAGTTATGTGTAGACGCAACACTGGTTCATTCATAATACCAAAAAGCTGAATCTGTTCATCTGGACGTAGCGTTTTTCAGTGGGAGAAACGTTTCGTCACCTCTGGTGACTTCTTCAGTCTCAGCTGACTGCAGGCTTCCCCAACCTTATAAACAGTACATTTGCATAATGACCGAAACCAGCACCATTGACTATCAATGGGCCATGAGGTCAGTTTCATGATCATTATTATGCAAATTGTCATGACCATTGATCAATGGCCATGAGTACCATTCACAGAGATTGGGGAATGGCTGCAATCACAGCATTGTAAGATGGTGACAGATGTAC
>VUQS01009383.1:17861-48525 GCA_015108495.1 Heterochromis multidens
AAAAATTTTGTTTTTTTTTTTTTAACATAAAAAAAAATAATTTTTTTTTTTTTAAAAACATCTTTTTTTTTTTTTTTTTTTTTTTTTTATTTAAAATAAAAAAAAAAAGAAAAAAAAAAAAAAGAAAAATCAACTCTGAGTTTGGCAGATTCACAATTTTCTGAAAGTTTATGAATAATTGTTGAAATTATTGTGACCTCAGTACTGACCAAAATAACTGATTTGAATTTTTGCCAGGATCGAGCAGCCCTGGTTTCACACTGCCCTTTACTGCAGTAAAATCAAACCTTTATCTTACTTTTTTTTTGTTTAGAATTGCTGTGGGTGTGTGTGGGATGTGAACTTTTGTCTTTTGAAATGGGGCACGCCAGATAAAGTTGAGAACCAATGCATAAGACTTTTTTAAACTTTCCTTTAAATTAACATGAGTGTATTTCCAAAAAAAGAAAAAAAAAAGAGAAAGAAGGGGGAGGTTGTTTGAATGACACATTAAGCGATTAATAATGCACTAAAGAATAGGCTTTTAAAAAATGGCTGTAGCCCGTTTCATTTCTTTAGAGAGGCTCTTACTTATCAAAGTGGTTTTCAATAAAATAAACCATATAACCTATTTGTACTTTAACAATAAGAATTTCCTTTTAGGGTTAGTCCAGATTACCCCTCTCAAGGCAACAAAAGCAAAGAATTTAGCCCCTTAAAGCTCAGGAAGAATGGCTGGGATTAGCAAGACTACACCACTGATAATAAAAAACTCTAGGTGGATTTCTCTATTTTCTTTTTGGAAAAAAAAAAAAAAGGTAGATCAGTCTTTGTTTTGTCAACCTTCCACTAAGTGAAGCCTAACCTTTTATTTAACTACTTGCTAACCACAAAAGACACCACCAGGGCTCTTCCTTTTACTTCCATCTGTCTCCTTATCCTGAGATAAACCGCATTTGCCTTCAGACATCCTCACAATTAGAAGATTACAATTGTACTTCACCATTGTTGCCGTCATGAAGAAATTCCACGGTAAGAGGGTTCCCAAGCCCAGGATGAAGAAAATGATCCACACTGCATTGTATCTGGGAAAGGAGAAAAAAGGAAGTTCACATGAAGGCACATCAATCAAGTCATTCATCTTAGTATCAACAAACAAATTCCAACAATTTATGCACAGGGACTCAACCAAATCTCAGTCTGAACATATCAAAACAGAAAATATTAATGCCAAGAGGTCCTTGGCCCAGAAATTGAACAAAGACACAGTTTAATTTCTTTACAAATAGCTCCTCTTACTTGTCCCGAGGTGCATTGATGGCCGTCATGATTCTTGTTAGGCAATCTTGAGGTTTGTCTTCAGTGTTGAATTAGTGCGGCACCAAGTCTACAATACACAGATGAGAAGTAAAAAGCTTTGAGCACGAAAGCAGACTTATTATCATCAATAGCCATCTGTTTCTTTCTGTATTTACATATTCTCATTTAACACAGAGAGAGCTGCGTGTTGTGGATACCCTGATATCCTCCAGATTCTTTTACACCAAGCATTTTTTTAACCCGTTTAAAATGTATGCATTTCTCACCCCTCCTCTCAACTGCACTTGGAGGGTTGTGATGTGTTTTGGAAGAAAAGCATAGCCTATGATAACAAGTGTTTAGAAGTGTTTTTTTCCCCACCGGTAACTTTATTTATATACTGGTTAAACTACTGCTATAAATGAATTGCTTTACAAACCCAAAGTAGGATGAGCTATTTATAAAAGAAACAATTGGAGCTTCTACGAGGAGGTGGTTAGAACAAGCTGGCACAAGCAGGCCATAGCAGCTACCCACTCCCAACTAGGGCACTGAGCTGTTATCTTATTAGGCTCCTTCTTCTTTTTTTGGAGAGTCTTCAGTTTCAGTTTTGACCTATTGGTAGCCTTTACTTACTCCACATGACACCTTTTTTTATAGTTTGAACAGCTTTTTTTTTGTTTTCCAAATAACCTCAGACTGAAAATCTGATCAATACACAAATTTAGATAAAACTCAATTCACTTTCCTAATTTATACAATGTGAACAACCCCTTAGTCATTACAGAGCAACACAAACTAACCACAAGAACAAAGAGCAGTTTAACACTTAAGCAACAATCAGCCAGAGACATCTTCCCACAAGGTTTTGAACCTCAAAAGAAACACATGCATCATTTCACAGCACAATGTTCTTCTTAAATATGATAAAATAAGGAACAAACTGCAAAGAAACTTACTCAAAAGAGTTCAGGCACAGACAGAGTCTCTCGCTTTCCACACAAGGGCTGAAGCTCTGCATGCCTCACTTATACTTTACAGATGTTTAGTAGGCTGACACCCAAATGTCTTGTGACCAGCCCCCTTTGCATCTCAGTGTCCATCCCTCCCTCTTCCCTTTACCTCGAATATCTTGTTCTCCTGGGCCCAGCCCTTCCTACACATTTTTACATTTACATTTGAAGCACATGATACTTTTTTCTCATACGGATTACTAACTTTATATGATTGAGCAAACAAAAATAGATTGAGGCTTGTGTTTTAATTCAATTAATCCACTGAGCATCCCCTGTGCATTATCCTATTTTTCAATCTATACATCCACATGTCCCCATTTTATCCTTCCATTTCACCCCCATGTGTTCTACTGTCTGGTAATTTCTCACCTCATTTCATCCACTTTTCCTCCTCAGCAGCTCTGTTATCAAGTTCACAGTTTCTTGCCCTGCTCTCTCCTATACCCATCTATCACCTCCCCATCCCATTTCACTTTGCTCTCATTGACTTATCCAGAACTACTTTGTGCTCTCTCCAATCCTTTTAAACCTTTCTGTCCTGAATCTGATGGAAGACATGTGCTTAGCTAGCTGTGTGACACCGTCTCCAAACAGAAAATCTTCACTAACGACACTTCCTCCTTTAAAAACACAAAGCAGTTTGGCGTCAAATCAAGCTAAACAACATAAAGCAAAGTTTAGGTTGGCTCAGTAAGTACACAACTCATGGGAACTGAAATGCAACAGCTAATGAAATGCACTACTCAACTGTAATTAATGTTTTAAAAAGTGCCCTAAGGTCATATTCACAGTGGGTGCACTTCTTTTCCTACAGCAGGCAAGAAGTGATCACGAGAAGCAAGCTTGCCAGCGAGAGGAGGTGTTACCCTAATCAAAGCACTGATCTGTCAGGGTGATCAACATTTATAGTGACCTTAAACACTGATAAAATAATGGTACAAGATTGCTCTCTTGCCTTGCATCAAAGTCACCTTGTTTTGTTTGCATCAAATAGGGATCAGCTGATATCACTTTTTCAGTGCAAATACTAATTATTAGTAAATCAGAAAGACCGATAAGCAATATTCGGAACAGATACAGATTTGTAATGAGAAAAAAAAAATCTATCTATCTATCTATCTATCTATCTATCTATCTATCTATCTATCTATCTATCTATCTATCTATCTATCTATACACACACACACACACACACATATATACAGAGAGATAGAGAATGTCAAAATTTAGAATGAAACAAAACTTTGCTTCAGACATTTGCGTGTGACCTTGCAGACTCATCTGCAAAGACATTACATTACAATGCACCAATTATGCAAGCACCCTTTAGTGTCTTCAGTGTCTGCAGCCATCTGTGTCCGCAACTGGGTGTACTCCCTGCTTAAAGGGTCCATTATACCCACCGCTGTCACACTTGTGAATGGCAACGCACACCAAAAGTGAGGTCACATCCACTCGCGTACGCCGCGCTTTGGTGTAGTTTCGGCTGATTGTGCACTCCTCATTTTGGAACTTCACACGGGTGCGGCAACCAGGTTGAAGACACAAGTGTAGAATCGTGTCGGTTTTCACCGCCATTTCAGTGATATCAGTGCAGAAGCTCAAAGATTCCAAGATTTATAGGGAGAGAGATACTGCAACAGCTAGAAAAGGTGAGACTTTCTGGAGAAAACTTTCTTTGCTTCTGGCTTTGACTTCTTTTACTCCTACAACAGGGAAGAGATTCAGGAGAATAGTACTGCCACAAGTAGCTGCGCCAGTGTAAATGGTGACAGGGCTGTGGTGATGTCACTGTTTGCACAAAACACAACCAATGTAGCGACCGTAATGGGTCCACAAGCTGTTAGAAACAGCATTAGCCTAGCCTTCACTGCATGCCACTGCAAAATACAGCACTGTTTGAGCATTAATATAACTGGGAACCAAGAAATGAAGATCACATGACTGCATTTGTAACATTAGAAGAGAGGATTGTGCGACTTCAGCGATATCTGCTAACTTAACGCTGAACCACAGCTCTGCTAGCTCACCAGAGCTGCTTCACAATAAATGTGCAACTCTGGGGCCAGTACAGATAGGCTTTTACTCATGGCATGCAACCACTCAGATAGCTCTGCAGCCAGGACACTACTGTACACTACAGAGTGATGAGAGGTGAGACAGAGGCAAAGAAACGCACCTAAGTGAATTAATTTATCAGAAACTGCTTTTTTTTTTTTTTTTTATTAATTGGAAAAATACTTTATAACTGCCCAAATATTGGCAATCCCTAGTATCAAATCATATGGTCGAGGTACATGTATATGCCGATTTTCCTTGTTAATGAGCAGGGCATCAATCAAATGTGTCAGCTGATATACCACTTAGAATAATGTGCAGACTCTGCCTTCTCTCATGAGCAACAGGCCAATACAGTATGTCATGGCAAAGGACACAAGGAAGGATACTTCTAACAAGTCGTAATTGTTGGAAATTCTGCAATAAATTGAATTTGCAATGACCAAGTGATATCCAGAGTATTTGAAGTATATTCCAGCCTCTTGCCTTTAGTCCAGAGATAAAGACTGAATGCACAGACAGAAAGACAAATAAACACACAGAGCAAAGGATATCCTGCTTTCACAAGTAAATTTGTGGAACTAGACAGTCCTCACAAAGTAACACTACAGTCATAAACAGATGGTCACCTCATCCCTTATGAAATTGTCTGAAGTTAATGAGCAAACAAAGAGCATCTGTTTATGTGGGTAAAAGCTGTTCTTTCTGAGTCAGGCATACAATATGTAACTGTTCTACGAACAATCTGAGCTGCAAAAAGGTCAAAAAGGTTTAACATCAGTGTAATCGCGCTATTCTCTGTGACAAGCAAAAATGGGGTTAAAGGTTAAGCTTTAAAGTTAAAATACTTCAAAATTATCAACAAAATGTGAAGTTAATCACATCAAGTAAATATATGTATACAATTTGATTTAGCTACAGTTAACTCAATTGTTGTTGGCAACCTTTCCAAAGTACACTAGAAGTTCTAGTGCTATTGAAAGACAAGATGAATCACATGGTAGATCTGGCTGGTCATAAGTGAGCTATGAGTAAGGACAGAGAGTCCTCTATATGAAGAGGGTGCACACAGGTTAGCTAATTAAGTATCATGCTCGTAACTACATGGCACTGATTTAGTAGAATCTAACTCTGAGAAACCAGTGTCAGTAAGAAGGGTCTGTATGGGTTGTTAGAGGGACAGAAGACCATCAGACCTTAAACACTTGAACAACATCCCATCACACCAGTAACAACCTTTGTTAGAAGAGAATTTCTAATTGGACTGGACCCCCCTAATCACCCTCACCCTCGCCATTTGAGAAGTCACCTAAACTACTGTTTTCCAAACGTTTTGTACCCAAGAAACACCACAATTTCAAGGCAGATCTGTGCTTATATCTGCAGAAAATAACCTTCATCTCAACTGGAGTGTTGTCAATTCTTGTATTTGTATTAGTAAAGTATTTGTCAATTCTTTACAATACTTTTTTTTTTTTGCTTTGCAATAAACTCCAGTATATTATAATTAGCATCCATCCCTTTATGAGCCACTTTCACATAATCTAAGGGATGTTTGCTTTCCAAGTGCCAGTTTAACTTGCTTGGCACCATGTTAGCATTAGTTAATTAGACCCCCCAAAAAAATTTCCCTCAGCCTGAAGGCTGCTGACATCCGTGGTTTAGCTGAAGCAGTAAGGCTGGTAGCTTTCACAGTAGTTTGTTTTTCTTTGGGTGGTTTCCTCCACAAGAAAGTGATCACTTTCCCCTCCTAACCAGTGAGGTTGACCTTGTACTGATGTAGTGAATTTTAATTTCATTAACACCTTTTGTACATTTACAATAATAATGCACAAAATCCCAAAGTACACCCTGGACTTTCCTCAAGGCACACCATTTTTTAACCACTCAACTACACGATTAAAGGTTGCTGCCCCTTCACTAGTCAGCACCAGAAATAACTTGTCAGTTAACTTAATTATTCATATTTTATTCATTTACAACACTGGCTAACTATTAGGTCTAAAATGTGACAAAGCCTGTGGCTAATGGCACCACCAGTCTGTGACGGTTGCATGTAGGCTGTGAGATTCAGAGCCGCGCATAAAAGTATGCGGACCTCTTTAAACTAATTTGACATTGCATGCATGTGTGTGCATGCACAAAGTTAAGGCTGCACAGTGCCACATGTTTCAGTGGTATTTGAACTACCCTTACAGACACTACTCTTTTAAAAAGGTAGAGATTGACCTTGTCCATTAAACTGTGGTAAGTTTTGGCTGTTTTCTACTTCTTTATTCTTTCTCCCATTTAATCAACTAGGAAATTAGTTGCCAAAAACTTCTGTAACAGGAATTGCACTTTGGCAACTTAATTTGACCTTTCGGGAAATTATTTTGTGTTTCTATTCACATGTACCCATCCTGTCTCTGTGCTGGCTTCCTGCAGGTACTCAGGCTTCCTCCCACAATCCAAAGACATGTTTGTTAGTTTAATTGGTAAAAGTGTGTGTGTGTGTGTGTTTTGGTGCATCTCAGTGTGTTGGCCCTGTGATGGACCTACAACCCTTAACTGCAGGAGCAGCTAAGAAAACAGATGTATGGATCCACAGGACAACATTTTGTCTGAGGCTTTGGTTATCCCCGTTTTCTGACACTTTTTCAAAACTGAGAGAACTGTGACTCAACATTTTTGTAACTTTCCAAAACCACTAATCTGACATTGACACCCATTTCACACAGTGACTAACCAGCTGCACCCGTGCAGAAGTAAGAAAGGACCCAGGATTGAACTTCTTTGTCTTGAATAGCCTTTTGAGAAACACGTCACCAAATTGGTACTTTAAACTTCTGTCTTCTCTGTCTCTCTTCCTCTAGTTGTTATGACAAATGTCAATCTCTCAGAGCAGCTCAGTGAGGCTGACCTTCATCATAGCCATACACCACAACGAGCTTAAAACTCACCAGTTTTTCCTTGTCCCAGATTCCTGTGAAGTATGTCTCCCTCAACCTAATGTGCCATCAAAATGAGCCAATTGGCATAAGCTGCCTGGTGCTGAAATGGTGCCCAACACACACACACACACACACACACACACACACACACACACACACACACACACACACACACAGGCACTTTGCAGTCTGTGGAGTGGTACACTTTAACACTTTCACTGGCTGGCCTCTCAACAATGTCCAACTCCAACAATCAACACTCCAATTAACAAAGATTTAACAGCAGTGGTGGTAATTTATTGTTTCCTCTTCTAGGAGAACTGGGGCAATTCAGACTAGCCCAAAAAACGTGTGTGAAAAACCTGGCCTGGTCACACCACTGATACTTTTTTCCTTTGCAAATATAAGTTTCCTGTTTCTTCTTACAAGACACTTTCATAGCTTTTGTTGCCACAATTACTAACCAATTTTCTACCTGGATCTTGTACAAAACTCTTCTCACTCGTTAAAACAAATTTGGGATATTTCACTATAATAAAGTGGGCTTGTCATTCTGTATTTAAAGTTGTCTGATTTGTACCTCATCCATCTCTAGTTACAATAGCAGCTGCTTCTTCCGTATGTTGGAACACTGAGCTATTAGTTGTTTCGATGTTAGCATAGATGTTGGGTGTCGAAGAATCCTGGGTATCCTCTTCATGTAACCCCTTAGTATAAAAGTAAAAGAAAGAAGTGGGTATCTTTAATTTTAAATAATGTAAGACCCATTTTGTTTTTGTTTTGGAGCGTAAACATGAATTGACACCATCATAAATATAACTTCACCAACAACGGAAATCTATTCGTATACTTGTTTACTTATAGCAAGTCAAAGATGTTCCTCATATTGTGGAGGCTTCAAAGTTAATGAGAAACCCTAACCCTTCTTTAGGTGAAGGCCAAGCAAAACAGCACACATAAGGAGTCATGTGCTAGGAGCATGAGCTGAACTCTACCATCCATGCTGAAGAGAGACGTTATGGTTTTTTGTTTAAAAAGCAGTCACTGAGCTCAAAATTCTCCATCCAAATATGTGACCTGGGGGAATAGGTGGAACAATAGAGGCTGATTCTGAGGACACAGATGGCATGATCCTCTTCCTCATTGTGCTCTCTCAGAGGTTATTGCTGGAATGTGAAAGAGTGTGGCATGTGTTATGGAGGTAATGCATGTCTATCTGGTGTGGGGTTTGGTGCACAGGCAAGTGAACTTTTCAAACTGGGGTACAGTGGAGAGTAAGAAGTTACTGAAGTTATTTATTTGAACTGCCACTTACATCAAAGCTAAATATGAATGGGAGAGGACAGGAGTTCATTTTTCTCACCAGTACACGTCTTTAACAGGGACACCTTTATCCCCAGGCTGAGTCACAGAATAGTTTGATGCTGGTCATATGATGAGGTGAATGAAGAACAAACTCTCTTCTCGAGGTCACTTCCCAGTGCTAATGGAAACCAAACACTTTTCAAGTCACAGCATTTTCCCTAATATAAGACTGCTACTGGACTGGAACTGGATTGTTTTTCTAGGAATTAACCAGAGGAAATGGATATGATGGTGCTGTTTAGCATGACTGCTGAGAAACTGACTATTTTTATACAGACAGACAATCTCTGAACAGACAAGTTATGACCACAATCATACAAAGTTTTTGAACCTTCTTAACTTCAAATATAATGTACTGTAATGTGTCTAGGTTGAGAATTTAAGGATTTCCAAATGACAGACTTGCAAACACATTTTCACACTGTGAAAAGAGCACCAAAACAATAAATAAATAAACTGTAAATATAAATAAATATACCTGTGGGCTCATTTCTCCTTTAAACTGCAAAACTAGCAAGCTGAGGCATCTAAATGAAGCAATCAAATGAATGACGGCTTGTACCCTCTAAAGCAGGGGTGTCAAACACAAGGCCTGGGGGCCAGAATCAGACTGGTCCACTGGACAACTTTGAATGTGAAGGGCATACATTTTGGACTTTTAACTGTATTTTCAGAAGTTTTACAACTTTTCCTACTGATGAAGACCTCCCCCATGGCCATTCATACCACACAAACATAATTAAGTAATAGATAAACAGTTAAATGGTAAATTATTTTCAATGGGTCCACAGTAAAAAAATAAAATAAGACATTTTCTGTGAAAAAAAAAACAAAAAAAAACAACTTTACTTTATAATTACAGGACAGTCTGAGCAATGAGCTACCAGAACTTTTTCTGTAATTTTACAAATTTACTTCTTACAATTTAGGTTGCTACAGCAGCATTTCTTAATCATGAAAAACAGATGTACTATTGAAATTGCACTTCTTTTTCTTATATCAAGATATTTCAGGGATTAAATGTGTAGTTAAACTTCTTTACACTCAGAAAGGGGAGTTTCACTGGTCAGGCCCACTTAAGTGGACTGTATGTGGCCCATAATGTAAAATGAGTTTGACATCCCTGCTCTAAAGAAACAACAGGTAGAGTTAGTGCATGCCATTAAATGATCAGGATGTGCAACCAGTAAGGTGAAGGGGTGTCAATGAAAAACTAGTGGCCATCTTTGGATAGCTTATTAGCTCAGAAATTTCTCAAACACTGGGAATGGAGACTACCACAATAGTGTTTTGTTCTGCAGTACTTAACATCAAGCATTCGTGGCAATACATCCCCTAATACATGATGGGATTCTCCATCAGTGTCTATGTACAACTCTCAACTCTAGCACCACAACAGCATGCCACCACCCCAACCCAAATAAACTACCCATTAATGGTTTGAGTTAGTCCCCGATATATTCATCCAGACATGTAAAACCATAAAATAATAACCTAAAAAATGACTCCTGGGATGTTTTAAGAAAAATAAAAGGAATTTCTACAATGTGTTAACCCTTTAAGTTGTCACTGGTGACTAGCTCCAATCTAGCTCCGAACCCTAACCGTAAGTTCCTGAGAAAGTACGTTAGAAAACCTTCTATAAAAGCGGGCGGGTCCCAAGATGATGGACTGACTGGAACCTGTAACATCCACTAGGAACCGACTGTCAGCTACAAAGCATGTATGCCAAGTGAATCACTTCCTGTGTGGGCACTCCTTTATTTATAACCAGCCCAGTTTCCTGTTTTTTCTACTGGCTGGCTTGCTGCTCAGATTGATGCTGTGACCATCCTCTATGCCATTCAGCCACCTTCCGAGAAAGGATCTCACAGTTGGATGTACTCCAACTCAAGCTGAGGGACTAATTGCTCTGCTCTGGTGATCTGCTGTGGGCTGGAGGGCCAAATTAACCACAACCTGCAGCAGGTGGAGAGCTGGTTCATGTGCCGCTACACCAGTGCTCCTCAATTATTTTCTGTTATGCCCCCCTTAGGAAGAAGAAAACATTTCGCGCCCCCCACTCTCCCCCACGACTATAAATAGTATCATTTGTCTATAAAATTGTTATTATAAGTACATCTCTGCATAACATTGTATCCTTATTAACATTAAAGAAAACAAAAAAGAAAAAAAGAAAGAAATATGGACACACCGGTCCTTCCTCGTCTCCCACCGTAGTCACAGTGAAGCCAAGCGCTACATACTCTTCGTCATATTTCCTCGTCTTAGCTTTCGGGAGACTTTCGTTTGTCTCATTATCTCCATCTCTCTCCACCTTTCTTTTCGTCACTGTTAAATATTTTTCTTGAGGGTTTGTTTACTGCACTTCATATCTCCTGCTACTACGGCAAAAAAAAAGCATGTTCCCTGGGGTCACACGCGCCCCCCCGGCATCACACCCCACTATTTGAGAAGCACTGCGCTACACTGAGCTCACCAAGGCTGCAGAGCAGAACAAGGACTACTAGCCAGCTGTAGGAGTTGAGAGCCCATAAGCACTCATGCAAGAAGCATGTAATTATACAGCTGTTATTTATACAACATACACACAAATTCCTGTTTGCTCCACAGCCCAGGCTGAGGACACTCAAAAATACTTTATAGCTATATTCTAGTACAATGACTTTTACAACCTTGATTTCAATTTCACGCTGTCTCTCCTCCACTTTGTGTGTCAAGGACAGTTTTAGAGAACAAACTAAAAGATTTGGGGGTGGGGGGTGGTGGAAGAACATGTGGGTGATGGTTACCTAACCTTAACCCAAAAAAAAATAAATACGCTTCTCTTAAATATTACAACAAAAAAAAGGGATGACAAAATAACATTTCTCAAGATGTCTGGTCTCATTTTTGAACAGAGAGGAGAGAATAATGAGCAGAAATCTCTGCACACGATTTAATCCATTATCATGATATCATCAGTACTATAGGGATGTGTTGTACTTCTCAAGCAGTGTTGCTCTAAGCATTTTTAGGTTATTATGGTTACAGTATTTCACTCATTTTTGAAGGGGAAATATTTGCATTGGGAATGACTTGCAATTTTACAGCACCCATTTCTGTTGCGTCTGCTACAGTCTGCATTTGTCCATTAACACTACAGTATCCAGAGTGGGTCTGTTGGAGAAGTTCTGGGTTTGCAGTAGCAAATTATGGATGTTAGAGGATGCATAATGTATATTTTACCTATAAGACTGTTGTATTGTGTAATTTATGCTTAAACCTCAGTTTCCTCAAAGCTTTAAGTGTGTAGCTGTGTTATTGACCATCACCCTATTAGCACAGAGTAAATAAGGAAGTATTTTAGCTGTTTTGCCAATGCTCATCAAGCGTGCAAACCGAGTGTAATGAACGACAGAAATTGCAACATTTCACTTGAGAAGGTATAGTTGCATTACTTGTGCCTGCCTAAAGCAATTTAGACTTTGTAAAACTGCAAAAATGAAACAAGAATCCATTCCAAGGCCTTCACAGAGAAAAATCTGAAAGCATCCTGAGTGCCGAGTAAAGGTTTCCATGCACAGGTTGGCATTTTTGATATTCTCTATATTATTCAGCTGTCTCAAGGAGAGTCCCCCAGACAGACGGACTCCAGCTCCACTGTATTGAAACTGCATATTTTGATATGAGCTTGTTCTGCTCTGGAGATCTGCTGCTACCTGAAGAGTCACGCTAAGCAGAACCTGCAGCAGGTGGAGACCAGGTGCCACCAAGCTAAGCTAACAGAGGCTGTGGAGCAGAACAGAGACCACCATCACCAGCTGCAATTCCTGATGGTGGAGAGACAGCCAATTACTGCTCTGTTATATACTGTCCTAAAGTATTAATGGCATTACAGTGTTGTGCAAGAGTCTTGAGTCACCCCTCATTTCTTTATATTTTGGTTTCAAGGATCCAGACCCATTCGGTTCTCCAGACTTTCTGAAGGGCTTTCAAAGTTTTTCTTTGGCCATTGACTGCTTTTTTCACTCATTTTTAGTCCAGTCCTTGTACGTGACCATTTTCAGACAAACCTGTTTGTTTTCCTGTTTGTTAAAAGACTTCACACTGCCCTATGAATCATTCAAGCATAAAAAGGCACCTAATTCAAGGTGTCTACATTAAAAAAAAACTTAGTAAAGAACCTATTTTAAATTGTGTATCTAGGCACTTTTCCATGTTTGTTACACATTTCAGTAAATCAAATACATCCATTTCCCATTTTCCTAGAAAAATATAAGAATTTGAGGGATGGCTCAAGACTTTTGGACCATACTGTATCTCTTATTTTGAAAAGCATAGGCTCACATGCAGAAACATGTCTGTGTGCACCCTCATGTCTCAGTACAAACCAAGTATGGAAGATTAAAACAATAGATGCACACGGCTCACATTTTATGGCTATTATGACTTTTCAATTTTAGTGGGCCATGTACTGTGGATCCAGCAGTATTTGCAACCACTTGCCCTAGCAGCAAATTTATGCTGCATAAAAATTTCACAATTTTCCATCACATGCACATTACAATTTGATGCTAAGCCAGCGTCACAGTCAGTGGACATCTCTTCAAACGCCTTGCCTGCACAGGCCTTTTACATCAGCCAATGACTCTTTGTGGCAAATTAAATCCTACTGACATAAGAAAAAAAAGAAGAAAAAAAGAAATAATTGCAGCTACAGCTCACTTCAGGGAACAGAAAGATACTGAGGTGGCCAAATACCTTCACCTCATCACTTGCTCATGTACAAAGACAGCGTTTGGGTATTCACAGTCAAACCAAGCAGACACAGCAGAACTATGTAACAGTCCGATACACAAAGAAGCAGATTAATGAAAGTAATTCAACAAACCTCTAATGTCATTGACTTCACTGAAGCTGGGAGTGGAAATCCAATAGAAAAACAAACATCTTATTACTCATAATTCCATTGGTTTGAAAAGGTAAAAAAATAAAAATAAAATCAGGAAGCGCTATTTCACTCACACTACTGCAAATATTTAATCACCATCAGGAATCAAAAACCACTACCAATGAACCATGCTGTCTATTCTTTTTTTCCCCTTTTATACAAGAATCTGACCACATCTAATAAGAGGTACTCAGTGCTCCCTATTGCTGACAAGGTATGCGATATCTACAAAAGCAATAAAGTGACTCACAGAGGTTGCTTTCTAAAACTGCAAATCATTATTTGCATTGTCAAACAGAACAATGCAAATAACTAACTAACCTAACTGTTGCTAGGATACAGACTAAACATCCAGAGGCACTCTTCATAATATCAGGAGACTTCGATCATGTTTCCCTCTCCTCCCACCTGACTGGATTCACACAATTTGTTGACTGTCCTACCAGAGAAAATAAAACCATTGATCTGCTGTACACCAATGTCAAAGAAGCTTACAGAGCTACTGCCTTACCACCACTTGGCAGATCAGACCACAACTGGAAGACTCCTCTACAGAAAATTATTAGCACCCACAGCCATCAGGCTTTACAATTGTCATACAACTAGCAGATGAGCTGTCAGACATGCGAATTTCACTTTGGGATCAATAAAGTTATTCTTATTCTTAGATAAAAGCAGGAATCAACAGCACAGACACAGGAGGAGAGACTTTAGTGAGGCAGTGAGAGCAGCAGGATTATAGAATTTAAAAAGAAATCTAATTTACACCAGAAGAAACGGGGTTAAAAAGATCTCCAAATCTATTGTCCTCACTGTGATCTGGCCTCTTTACACTCATATCCTTTCCCGCCAATCTGACGGAGCAAGAACAAAGCCCCTCTCCAGCTGCCTGCCTTTTTAGTTGGTTCAGGTGGTTTGGATGAATGGCACACTCATGAGCTGGGAACAGCAGCTCCATGACTGCACTACAGTCAGCGCTGATGGGTTGAAAATATAAGGCTGTAGCTCCTCCTGATGAGTCACTTCAGCCTAAGGGGCTCTGGTTACACCGTAAGTTACCAGTTAGATTTCCTGCAGAAGCATAATTCAAGCTTAATGTTTTCCTTCACATTAGATCTATGCTTTTTTCTGCAAGAATAAATGACACTGGAAAAATCTCAGGCAACAGGTGGAGAAACGTAGCTCCCACTCTTACCAGGCACCCAGTGGTGGGTCACAGCTCCATCAGCTGTTCACTGGAAAACAAAGTTGCCATTCTGGTGCGCTCTCCTTGCTTCAGGGTCAGCAGAGTCGCAAATAGACACAGACACGTGTGACACGGAGCCAGGCCAGGAAAGACACCATCATTCAGTAAGAGAGAGAGAGAGAGAGACTGCAACAAAACTAGCCCTATAAATCATTGAAGTATCACAAAACCACCCCACAAGATGAGAACTCCCCTGTTTAAATCATACTCTTGGTTTCAGGCTATAACTGACAGACCTAAGCTCTCTTTTCTACTCCAAGGTCCTGTGAGGCATCACCACCCACGTGGTACCACTCAAGAGCCCATTACAGATGCCAATAAACACACGTGCTCCCACACAACCACTAAAATGTACCACTGCTTTATCCCATTTTTCATTCAACAAGAGTTCTATTTGACTCTTTTCCATCCCAAAATTAGGAAGAACAAATTTCAAATTTGCCACTCTAATATAGGCAGAATTAAATTAAAAAAAAATGTGAAGCAAAGAAAGAAGAAAATGCGTTACGAAACCTTTTTTTTTTGTTTTTTTTTTTTAAGTATCAAAATGTTTCCATTACTCAGCCCTCTCCTCTAGCTGGAGGGTCTGGGTCTAATTGTCCAGCCGAATAGAGCGCGCTGTAAAACTTGGCGCTAAATTTAATTTAAATCAACAATGGAGACACGCTGCCAAGGAGTAACGAAACCCCGGTCCTTTTGTCTCCACTTTTCTGCCTCTCGGGATAAAAAACGAGCCACGGAGTCGTAGCATTAACCTAACACGACAAACCAGCAGTAAACACAACTAACGGTAACGTTATTTTCTCAGTAAATTCGCCTTTTTACGCTTAGTCTGGAGCCGACTTCAAACTCCAGCCGCCACTTTTCTGTGGGGATAACTGATGATAAAGGTAAAAAAAAACGACTCTCAGTTACGTTTAGTCAGTTACACCCTACCGCCCATTGACTAAAGTGTCACGTCTTACCTTACTGGAGTCTGTGGAGGTTTGTGTCTTATCCACTCTATCACCAGACAAGCGAACAGACACGCCTTCATGTGTCACCTCCCATAAGTTTACTGCAAAAAAAGACGCACATCTTAGGGACCAATATAAATCTGTTCTTGGGTTGTAGCCTGCCAGACCATAGAAAACATTTCAAAAACACTGTAGTTTAAACCCACTGCATTTATTTGACAAGTTCAACTACAACTACAAGCTACAACTTTGCAGCTCAAGATTATTAATACATAATGTAATCAACAAATAAATTAGTAAATAAAAATAATAAAATATGCTGTATTAGTGTAGAAAACTGGCATAGAAAATATTGGGCATGATTGGGTAGCTTGATTTATTATAATGCAGTTAATCTGCAAAATAATAAGAAACTAAAACTTAAAAAAACTGGTATGCAGTACAACGTGTAATATTTATATCCAAAATATAGTGGTGTAAAAGCAAAAAGTAGCATAACATAGAAATACTTAAATTAAGTACAAATACATTAAACCTATGCCTCACTAAAGTACTTGAGTAAATGTACTCATTTATATTCCAACTGGTCCTATCCATGCTCTCATCTAAGGGTGTTGTCACTGTAAGATTAACTAGTCCACTGGCATTCTTGGGGGACAATCATATTTCAGTAGGGGCTGGTGCCACCCCATGTCACCCTCTATACACACCCCTGTTCCCAAATTCAGGGGAAATTAACAAACTACTCTGTAGTACAAAGCCATCACATTAGCCATTACTAAATAAGTATTTTATGTTGACACTAGTCAATTGTACCTTTTCATAAAAAATGAATTTAAAAAAAAAAAAACACTCATAACAAAGTATTTCTACTTTAAAAAAAGAAAAAAAGAAAAGAACCCAACAATTTATTCCAGCACACTATCTATAAAATGTTATAACTTGGCAAGTCAACTGCATTTTCGAATCATCCCTGAAGGGCACGCTCTGAAGGCTTTTTACCGAGGAGGAGGACGTTTCAGTATTTTGATGTGGGACGACATTAAAATGTCATCTGCAACTCTGCCAGAGTTTCAGGATGTGAAATCCCACTCTGTGACTGTTATTGAAACAACCATGTTAATTAATCATATCATTACTGACACAAAACCAGAAATACCCCCATGATATCTCATCAGAGGAGCAGCTTTCGGTAACTAAAACTGAATTAATGAAACGACGAGTGATGACAAACTCAAAAGTACTTGCCACAGCACCTTCTCATTCAATTTTTTTCTTTTTACTACAAGAAATCAGAACTATAAAATAACACAGAAAAACAAAGAAAGCAAAAATACCACAAACTAAATATATTTTATATTAACAACACTTCAAAGCAACCACCTTTCGCTTTCATAACACCTTTGCACGCCAGCTACATGAGCAAGCCTTGAGGGCGTTTCCACAGTACAACTTATCCCAGACCATCTGAACTAGGTTTGTGTTGTGAGATACAATCCTTGTTAAGTGTTATCTTCAACTTTGAATAAATCACCAACCAGTAAAGCCTCCCCAGTTCATATCATCCTTCAAAGTGGGAAACAGCTCACGCTGATGTTTTATGGGTCTCACAAAGATGTGGCGGCTGAAGCCAAAAATTTCACATTATTGACTCCAGAGTCCAGATTTCCACTGATCTCATGCCCAATCCTTGTGTCTATTGGCTCAAATAGCTTTCATATTGTTAGAGGTGGTTTCTTTTCAGCAGTTATAACATGAAAGCCTGATTAACACAGTCTTCTCACCATAGACTGTATCTACAAGATGGACATAGCCCCTGTGATGACACCCATTGCTTTTAAATTCCATATTTTCAAGCCTCAGCGTTACAGTTGGGACCAGAAGTTACCATATTTGGACAACGAGGGTGTAGTATGAAGTTCAGCTAATTGTAGCACACTTGGTTAGCAAGATGCATTCATTTGGGTGCAACACACAGACACACATGAGTAACAGACCAATAAAATACTAGAATTTCACTCTTGGCCAGAACAGGCCACACTGTTTGCCAGATGATTCCATTAAAAATGCTCCAAAAGGCACAAACACAGTGAAGAGGTCCAGGTATGTGACTCTAATGACCGACAGTGAAGCCCCATAGACTACAGCTTCTTGTATGGAGACGCCTGTCAATCAAGCAACAACTTTTCTACCTGTAGTATCCAGATCTGTGTTTTATTAAAAAGTCACCCATCATACAGTTGTTATGAATTCCTAGTGGACAGGTAGAGTAATACCAGGTTGTAGACATGTTTTTTTTAATGCTGTAAAGTTTGGCGTTTGGATGTTTTTGGGGATTGACTCATTTTTGTAGACAGCCTCAAGTGGCAATGCAGTTTTTGGTACTTCAATGTTAGTTTGATTTTTCAGGCCCGAGGTTGCCCCTTACTCCTTATGCTGCATTCACAACAAACATGAAGCAAAGTTTTTGCAAGGCACCATTACATACAAAGCCTATACAATGAGGGGAAATGACACAAAGAAGTGAACTTCAGTCATAAAAACCCATCAGTTGGGATTCTCCCATAGACATACAAACAGAGGGCAAGCTAAGCTTAGTGATGCCATTTGAGGTCAACCAGAGCTGTATGTTTCAACTTAGCCTTTACCTACATAGAGACAGTAAAAACAGGAGAGGGCTTGAAGAAAAATTAGTAAAATTGTAGGACTTCATGGTTCTGAAAATATGTTCCTGTCAAGGCTGGCTGTGTGGCAGGCAGGAATAGGACCCAAACATAGGACTCGGAAGCAAGAGGGGTAAATTGAAATGCAGTTGTATTGCTAAACTTAAACTACAAAATAATGCAGGTCAAAAAAAAAAAAACAAAGAAACCACATCTACAAATCTTCTGGGGAGAACAAACTGCAAGAGAGGACACAACCATGACGGAGAATGCAAAAAAGAACAGAAGCAAACTGAGGGTATAAATACACAAGAGGAGATTAGGGCAGAGTGGAGACACCTGGGGAAACACAGCCGAACTGAATCTAACTAATGAGACAAGGGGAAGCAGAACTGAACATAACGCACACGAGATGAGGGACTATCAAAATAAAACAGGAAGTGAGAAACACTGGGACCAGGACTAAGACATACTAACTTGACAGAACTAAACGGGGACCACATGAGACAGGACACTGAGAGACCAGACCGACACAGGGACACGACAGGGGAGACAGAAAAGGATAGAAACACAGAGATGAGACTAGGACAGACTGGACATGAAAGAAAACTAACATCATAATACGAAGAGCATAGAAAACAAAACTCAAAAGTACTTCAAAGGACAAGATATAGAACTAGAACATAAACCATCGCAAATCCCAAAAGAAACAAATCATGAGACCACAACGAAAACTCAAAACGCTGGGTTGAAGACTCAGGACCATGACAGGGCTCCAATCATAAGATCTGATACCCCAAATGAACGTATTCTTTGATGCAGAGGGAACTCTACTTTTTAATTTTCTAGCCTGCTAAACTTTGTTTGTGGGACACTCTGGTTGAAAGGTGCTGCACTTAATTTGGTGCTCCTAGTTGAACATTACAGCAAAGAAGTCACTTGAAACGGCTTTCCATATTTTGGAAGCAAGACTGATGTTCACCAGAAAACCAGAACGACATTTAGTTATACAGTACTGTGTAAAAGTCTCAAGCCACCCATCACTATCCTGTACTTTGCAAGGAAAATGGGAAACAGGTGCAGCAATTTATTGAAACATGTGCAAACATAAATGGAAATACAGTATATGAGACATAAACAGAGTTTGTACAATTCTAAAGAGCTTGAAAGTCAATATTTGGTATGACCACCTTTATTCTTCAACACAGCCTAAACTCTCTTTGGCAGTTTTCTAGTAATTTCTTTAAGTAGTCTTCAGGAATAGTTCTCCAGGCTTCTTGAAGGACATTCAAAGCTCTTCTTTGGATGTTGGCTCCCTTTTGTCACAGATTTTTAGTCCAGTTCTTGTTTAATTTGGAATACCTCAGCCTTTTCTCACTGTTTCCCTTCCTTAAGAATGGCTTCTTAACAGCCACCCTTCCACTGAGACCATTTCTGATGAGGCTTCAGCAAATAGTAGATGGATCAGCTGAGGGGCCAGATGCATCTCTCAGGTCCTGTGTCAGGTCTTTGCTGGATTGTTTCCTATTTCTTAAGGATATGACTTTCAAATACTGTCTGCCACTTTTTTTTTTGTCCTCCACGTGTCCAGTTTCCTCAACTTTTTTAAGGATACACGTTGCTGAGAAATACCCAGTTTTCAGCTAATAGCTGTTTAGGAATCACCTTGTTGGTGCAGAACTACTATTTTTTGTCTGTAAAACTGTGTTATCGTATTCAACTAAAATAATGGGAACAAACTATGCGTTTTTGTGACAGGCTGCTGGTAACAAAGTGTCTAAATATACTGTTTAAAACTGTTTATTTACTAAGTAGTCTGTTATGTGTAGACACAACACTGGTTCATCCCTTGAGTTAGGTGTCTTTTTATGCTTGAGTGATTCATAGGTCAGTGTTAAGTGGCTTAACAAACAAAAACAACATTCTGGTCAGGTACAAAGACTGCACTGAAAATTAGTGAAAAAGCAGTCAATGTCCAAACAAAAACTGAAAGAGCTTTAGAAAGCCTGGAGAACAAGACCACTTTAAAAAATTACAAGATAGTCTGACTCCTTGGAAGCAAAATATAAAGAAATTAAAGGTAGTTCAAGAGTTTTGCACAGTGCTGTATTTCCAAAGCTGCACAACACAAACAGTGACTGATAATTGATTCAGTGTTAAATATGGCTGTGAGCTGTTTTAATTAAAAATGTACCATGAATTATTTATCATGCATTACTAATATTCACACTTACCTACAGTGTTTTCCAAATGCAAAGACACAAAAGCACAAGAATTCCCCCTGAAGTCTAATGCTGGCCGAGTTTAACAGTCTGAGGCATGTAGAGAAGGACAAAACACCCAAAGAGTAGATAAGAAAGGCAGAGTATGCCTAAGGAGAGCTGTATTTGTGTAAAAAACTGACAAAAACAAAATAGTTTTTCTTGTACTGAAAGAAATGAGAGTCCAGTTTTTGTTCTAATCAGAAAATGGAACCAGATGGAATCAGTTATTGCTATTGTGCAAACACCTTGGCCTGCTGTAACTCTAAAAAAAATACACACATGTTACAGAGTCTTTTAGTGTACAGCTTGTCCCAAGCGTCTGCAAAAAGTGACACCAACACATAATTTCATCATAAGACGTGGGCCTGTCTGAACCACCGGGCCGAGGCGTTGTTTGTGGACATTTTTACGTCAAGTCTGGATACACTTAGCCCTGGTCCCTGCTGTTTACTCATATAGTTGTGGTAGGTACACAGTCATCCACACCCTGTCTCCCCTCTGTCTAAAAAAAGCTTGCTGTGGTTTTGGACAGAAACCATCTGTGACGAAGAACAACTCTGGCTGCTTCCCTGCTAACCCAAATCCAACGAATGAGGAGGAGCTGAGCAAAGAGGACTGAGGGTCCACTGTCTCTCTCTCTGCTGGTACGAAGACATAAAACTGCACTGCATTTTTATCACTGGTCTTTCAAATGTATCTTTGTAACTATATATGTCTCTGGCTTGTTTACTGACTTGTGTAGCCAGTGGGGAAAGTCAATTAGCAGCTTGTCAGTGCTGTAGGGCACAAACTTAACTGGGTTTTTCCATGGAGAGGAGTGAGACCGCTAGGGAGAAACAAAATAAGAGACAAGAAAAAAAGAGAACGTGGTTTCTATGAGAGACCTCTTTCATGAGGGAATGCTGAACCTCCATGCAGGAATTAGACATCTGACAGGTAATGTGGGAAAGATAACTGCAGGTGACGAGCAGAAAACTGGAGCAGAGAAAACAGCCTTAACTGTAACCCAACGGGTGTGCGTCTTTGTGGCCTTTGGCGATAACTGACTCCTTTGAGGCGCCTGCATGACATCTGCCAGAAGCAGTTTTAGCCTGCACAAGCTGAACATGCAGCCAAAGCAACCTTTCACATTGTCAATGAGAGCCTGAAAAAACAATCAATGGCCTTCTTTTTGTTGTGTGGCTGTCAGATGAAAAACTTAACTCCTTCACTTCCCGCTGACCCCCAAAACAACTTCCTTGTTTTGCCATTTTTAGAACAAAAGTTCAGCAAATAAACACCACACATCTAATTCGAGAACATCCTGTGAAGTTTGTGGCATAAGAGGTGCACGCAAGGAGAGGAGGAGGGCATGACATGAATGGGCTGGAAGTGGCTTTCTGACCACATACTGAGATTTAAGAGGACAGTGGTAAAGAAAGGAATTCCAGTGGATGGCCTTTAAACCCCCGAATGGCTCAGGAAACAGAAAGAGTGAAGTAAGTTCTATTTAGGAGGATGAGGATTTTAAGGCCTGGCCCCATTTTTAGGGATTAAAATTTGGATTGAAGCGATGAAGACAGACAAACAAAGAAAAAAAACTCCTCACAGAGGTATGTGAGAGTGAAATCCCTCCTTATCGTTACCTTAGAAGCCCCTTCAAATTCCCAACTGAGAGCGAGTGGTCTACAAGGGTCATGTGCTAGTATGAAATCCCTGTCACGATGGACCATCAGCAAATCTGCTACTGCACAGACAATGAATTCTTCTCAATCCAGAAGTGCATTCAGGGACAAGAATTTGAAACAGGCCATTATGGGATTCACATCTTTAGTCCAAATCCAGCAACTTTAAAACTGGCATTAGTCCCAAGTTGTGCAACTTGAAAAGAGTTGCTGCTCACATTCTTCTGTGACCATGAAAGAAAATGGAAAACATCAGACTTTAATTTGCTGAATTCCCTTCATTTACTCCTCCAGTGTTTGCAGTCCTCATATCTCAGTAGTACTTGGTATGTGTAAGTGTTGATAAAAGCTTATCTGAAAAATGAATCGCACCTGCCAATAAAAACAGTCTTTTCGATAAATCACTAACCTCACTGTTCATTTCAGGATGGACACACAGGTGTGATTGTTTATATGAAACTGAAGCAGGCCTTGAAACTAAACAGGAGTTCATTTACGTCAGTTTGGGCAGGTCTTAACTTTCCACTGAATGCTCATAAAATATATGAATTACATGACATTAAAACAAAGAAATTCTTCATTTTACAAGGTGAGTTTTTTTTTTTTTTTAACTTTTTTAGCCTGTCCAGGAGCAGAGAACACACGGGAATTACTTAATATACTTAAGAGCACTTAACACGTAGATGTATTGAGATAGCGGGCACCCACCCACAAATTTCTCACACCACTCTCAGCCACAGTTGCCCTCAAAAAACAGTTGAGAGTCTGTTCTGCACATGAGGAGGAGGACTGTGTGAGTGTGCATTCTTGTCATTTCTACATTTCTGTTATGCTTGAAATTATATTGTGTAGTAACAGACTTGTTCTGATGACAGGACTGAATCCACTTCTCTAGAAAGAGCTCCTGGGAAACAATGTGGCACAAAAACGGTTCCAAAAGATGGAAACTTGAACCAATAAACAGAAAATTAACTGCTTTATCCCACAGTTCATAACAAATGGCATACAAAAGGTCAACATTTATTACATTAAAAATGTTTGTAGGGCATTTGATGCAGATTTCTTACCCCATCTATCCATTTTCTTCCACTTACCCAATTTAGGGTTAGATGAAAGCTGTCATGGGGCAAGAAGCAAGGTATACCCTGGACTGGACACCAGTCTGTTGTTGGTGGGCTAACACACCATTCAGTCTCATACCTACATCTAATTTAGAATCACCAGTTAACCTAACATCTAACATGCATGTCTTTGGACTTTGGGAGGAAGCCAGGGTAAGAATCAAACTCCATAGGACCCAGGACCTTGCTGTGAGACACCAGTCGCATGGTCTCCTCCTCAGCCTGCACACCTGTTGCTCATTTTCCTCATACTCACCGATACTTAAGAACCAGCTCTTGCATCCAGTCTCCACCAGATTCTCTGCTTAGCCAGTGTGGTAATCAGGCCCTTCCTTGTGACCTTCCATGCACTTTGTAAACCTTGTTCCTATTTCAGTTAGTCTCTCTGTGGGTCAGAGGAGCCGCTGCATCTGCAAGTCAACTTACCCACCTAAAAAAAGCTGGGTGACTTTAGAAACCGTTCTCTGGAGCCATCTCTGCCTAGCCACCTACCTGCCCTCCCTCCTATGACCTCCTGCGAGCAAACTAGTGCCCCCCCTCCTGGGCCTTCACACCAACTCTCAGATGTAACATAATTCATTCACTTCATGCAAATCTTGGAACTGTGCTGATTCATCTACCAGCTCCCCCTGGATCTAACAGTGCTCTCCTCTTTCCCAGTTAATCCCTGTCAGAAGGCCAATGTCTGTTTCCGAAACTCACCTCTCTGTGATTACCCCCTTACCGGTTACTTCCCTCCTCGTGAATCTCCCTGTGCAAGTTATTCTCTGTGTTACTGTGCAAGTGCTTCCTGTGTACAATAAATATTTGAAAAAAGTAAATTCAATTTGTCGGGTCTTGCATTAGAGTCCACTTTAACCTCCAGCGTACACACCATGACAACACTGGCTAATCAGAAGCATCCTTTCTCGGTTTGTACATCCTCTCCGCACTTCTCTCTCCCAGAAGAGATGCAATCGAAGGAGGCAAGGAACAGACATGAGGAGAGTGTCAGGTATCCGGAAGTGTGTGGCAGATGGAGTAGGACCCAAGTGCAGGACTCACAGACAGAACTTGAACTAAAAACCACAGCTTTATTGATGCTGGGAAAAAGGTTACAAAACAAAGGTTCAAAAATAACAAAAAGCTAAATAGCAAGGGAGACGACTGAACTGACTGACTGATAAACTGACTGACTGGAAGGTAGAGACATGACGAGACGAGAGCACACACAATGAGGGAGATAGCAACAAGGAGCAAAGGCAAACAGAGACAATAAATACACCTGAACAGAATAAAACTAACAAGTCAGGTGAACTAAACACAGGGAGTGAGAGACCAAGACGGAGCGAGAGGGCGAGAGAGCGAGAGAGCGACTGAATGAGACACTGAACGCCAGACATGGGGATGAGACAGGGAACTAGAAAACCAAAGAGCAAAGCTAATAACAAAAACTAAGACTAAAGAAACTAAGAACCTGAATCTTTTCATAACACAAAAGCCAGAATATAAAACCAAGGACACTCTAAGAATACAGGAATGTGAACTCAAAGGCACGCCTGAACATATGCATCAATTTCTCATAATACAAAAGAAAAAACCAACACGTTTAAATAAACTCAAAACCCTGGGTCAAAGACCCAGGGACCATGACAGAGAGAGGAGTCAAGCTAGCAGGTGTTTAATCAAATGTTCTTTTAGCACAGCTGCACCATAAATAGTTATAAATAGTTATAATTTTATGATCTCAGACATAACAGTGTTCATAACAATTTTTGTATTTAGATCTGCTGTTAATTAAATTCACTTGGCACAATGCAATACAATATCATCACCATCTTTTTGTAATCACACAAAAGGCATGATATGTAATCCTGCTGTGGTTTGTATATTCCAGCTGTGTGCCACACCTCTTTTACATGGTGAAGGTAAGAACACTTCCACAAAGGATCTGTGCATCCTTGATTAAAGCTCCTCCAGCAAGTCTCCTCTGTCCTCCTGATGCAATCTAGGAACTGAGACTTCCTTCATCATGGCATACTGAAATTGATTTCTGTGTCACAGACAAGAAGATAGAGGACAGAGGAGATGAGGAAAAACAAATTTGAGAGATGACGAAAGCTCTCCGATTCTACGTCAAAACTGTGCTAGCAGTCTCTGAATATCTCCACTGCAGGGTTTTCTAAAAGGTCAAACAACTGTCAGTGAGCTAAAACTGTTTTCGTGTGGACAAAAGGAGAAAATGCACCAAAAAAAAGCCACATTTTTAAAAAATCCCTGTGTTTATGTGGGCACAAGCTACCTCAATCTGTGATGTCACAACATATGTTTCCCATCATTACCGAATCTGAAAAAAATGTGACCCAGTATCACGATCCTGCACATGATCTCAGGACTGCAGCTAAAGTTCATGACTGTATGTGTGTAAACATGTAGGTGTTTCCATGCGATCACCTGTGTTTTCTATGTGTATCTACTTACATAACATTATCTGTGAAAACACTTCAGGAAAGCTGAATTCCCTACTGACAAACTCAGCTGTTACAAGACTTTAGGTCCAGAGTACATTTTGCTATCAGATCGTGACCATCTATAGATCTACTCTTCTCCTCGATGTGGTTTGCCGCTCTTTATAATGTCATCAGTTTTCACCCAAGCCCATCTTTACATCTTATCAGGGGCTAACAGCCATCCTGTTGGCATGTCCTGATTAGGAAAATAATCAAGCAGAGGTAACCAGGAGGCAAGGTCTTATTTTTTTAACATTTTGGAGGTCTGTTTTCTGTGGTGTGGTTGCCCATTTGAAACACAGTACTCAATTGTTCTTTATTTTCCAGTCTTATTGAACCTCGACTGTTTTCAATAACTGTTTTATGTAACCCTGAATGGATTAAAAAAAACTGCACCAGCTGCTAAAGTTATGTTTTAATTGTTAAAGCAACGTAAAGTAATTACAATTTAAATGGGTGGTTAATTGTGGCCTGCGTGTGTCAACAAAAACTGCAGAGCTGCAGATAATTTCAAAATTGGATGCAATTCTAATGGTATGAGTATTTTGTTAGTCTCCTAACTAGCTTCACCTTTAAAGAGCCTGGTCTGTACCTGTGCAGACATAGTTTTGGGCAGCTTTATATTCTACTTCCACCTAAGAATAGTTTGGTTGGGGTGAAGCCTCCACAAGGATGTGCATACAGAGTGGAAGTGTGTAGTGAGAGGATGTGTCACCTCAGAAAAGGGTCACCTTTGTGGTGTGGCCAGGCTTAAGTCTGTGGTACATGTGGCCATCTTTCCAGCCACCTTTTGGTCCCGACCTTACCAAGAATCCAACATCCAGACAGTTACAACAGTGGGCTTATAGAACTATAACTGGGCTTGCCCTTTTTTAATGAAAATATAAGCAGGGTGCATTTAATTTACAATAAATCTTTCAAAATTTTATGTCATAATCAAGGACAATATGAGTGCTCCTTGACGGGGAACTAAAAGGCAATTATTCAGAAGAGTCTTGAAAAAGCAGAACTATACAACAGTACCCACCCCACCTGCTGTTCAGACCTTCTGTTTGCACGGGACAGCCAATAAGTAAGAAGCTGACTTAAAGCACAGACAACAAGGTGAGAAATATTAAGTGAAACTAAAGTTTTGTTTAGGATTTCTTTTGTTTTTCTGGGGGAAAAAAACAAGAGTTTGCTGATATTGTTCTTGGATCTTTTTTATGGTGAAATTATTTTAATGATTAATACAAATGTTGGAGTGTTGGGCATGAACTTTATTGAACTTTTGAACTGGAGCATTTAAGAAAACATTTGAGAAGAACTGGCTAAAAGAGAGGGGGAAGGAAGCTAAAACAGCTTGTTTCACACAGACGATGAACTGAGGGGATGCACCAAAGTCCACTTACTGTGTACAGATCTGCATTAACAGAGCTACCTGCATTAAAAGTTATATCACCAAAGTCGGTGTGTTGATAAAAGTCATAAAGTATGAACTACAAAACAAGAAGAGTGAGCCAGGTATCAATCACGCTTACTGTTTTTTTTACAGGCAGAGATTTCAAAGGCTGACACCAGATCCCTCAGCTGCATGTGGACCGCATGGCAGTGTGACACTTGATGATTAAGTGTGAGGCATCTGCCACATGCATGTCCCAAAGAGTGACTGTGAGACGTGTCATGGGCACCATCATCACTCACCATCGTGTCAAACACAGATGTTGGAAAGGTTCAGTTCCATATTTTTTAAATTTTCAACTGAAGACAATTATTATTAAACACTTACAGTTGGATTTATCAGTGTTTTTAATTATGCTCAGCTCTGGGGTAAATGGTGAACTCTTAATTGACACATGAAAACCTGACAGTGGTTGGTATTTACAGCTAACAATTAACAATTTGCCTGGTCATTTATCTGTGTTTGTTTACATGACACTTCTAATCCTTGTTAGCTTCAAGTTGCACTGTGGAGACTTTGTGCCATGACATTGTGCAACTGACTGCAAAAGCTGTCAACAAATAGCAGCATTTGGTGGCAGAGGTAGCAATGTGCTGTTAAAAGGAGAAATCATACAATAATGCATCATTCTGCAAAACTTGTGCAACTGTTTGATGAAGGTGTGATATGCTTTTAAATGTTTTCAATGCTGTAAAACTGAAACAAAGGATTTAAAAGCTCAGTAAATAAGAGATCAAAGAGTTAATGACATTACCAGAGCCAAATGATGCCTTGAGGTTTTTCATTTGCCTGACATGAACCAAAAAGTTAAAAATAAAAAATAAAAATTATATGAAACCAAGAAAAACATCTTTCATTTAAGGCACTTCCAGTATGTTCTATAAATATTTGAACACTGAATAGTCAAATAATCTTCTTATTGTTTCAGCTCTACATGTAATAACTTTGATTTTGTAGAGAAATTACAGGTAAATATATTATTATATTGACCCTGGATTTATGTATCATTTAAGCCGTTTTTACAGACGTACTTGCCGACATTACCCGAAGGAGGTGGATGTCTGCACACAGTCAGATGGGAAATTAAAGTCTTTTACTTGCCAACTACAAAGCTAAGTTATGTCTGATTGCACTGATGTGAGAACAGTGCAGGTAATGAGGCAGAGAATTCCCACCTTGTGGTTATCCTGCCTCCAGCACACTCCCTCACCTAAACCAGGGAATATATGCAGTAGTGAGAATGCTGCTGATGTGACTAATCTCCTGCTGTGTGTTACATATGAGAAAGGACAAAAGAGGACAGTGTCCTGACCTGATTCTCCCAACATTTTTAGACAGCTGCAGACTGTAGGACATATTTTTTTGTCTTTATGTTTTTAGTATTTTATTGTGAAGCACTATTTATCTTAAAATGTGCTATATAAATAAAATTTTACTTACTTCAAGACTAAAAAAAGGCACAAATTATGGACAATATTTTTAATCATGTATATGTAACAACAAAGGGAAGCCTGCTTTGTCCCCATACAGCCTGCAACCTTGTCACACTACTGTGCAATGAAGTCTTCTAGCAAAAAAAGCAGTCTAGCCCATTTACATAATGTTTTCAGAATTAAGGAAACCACAAACCTCAAAAGTGTATGACTCCATGCTGTATGTGTGTTTCTTAAAATGGCATGCATATACCAACCAGCAGATTTAGACATGTTGGGCAACAATGTTATTCATGTGACTTCAATATGTTTTCTGTGCAGACTTATATCATATAGTAAGTCATACATTTAGATCAATAGCCTCTGCAGTGTTTTTCTTTCTTCCAAATCTCAAACTTTGCATTTCACTGATCTGTGGGTAAAGCTTTGTAGCCCAGATCAAAGAAACTGGGCTTAATTTTAATACTGGTGAGTAGAGAAATTACAATCAGCCTTGTGCCTGTAATCCATTTAGTTTCAGCCCTCGGCTCACTCTGTGTGTGTGTGGTCTTGACTCTTGCTCATACTGCATAAATGTCCCAACTACACCACATTAAATAAAGCCTTGGCCTTTTCTTTTTGCTGTGATCCTGGTGTAACTGATACCAGATATGCAGGGTGATTTAGCCTTCGCCATTTACATCGACATCAATAACACAGTTTTGCTGTATATTTGAATGAACTGACTGGCTCTAATCCACCTTGGTGAAAAAGAAAGTTTTCACAGGACTCTGTGCAGTCCAGAAAACCAAACATAGCATATCAGCACAAACACCTCATACCAAGTGTCAGCCATAGTGGTGGAGGAGTGATGATGTGGGCTTGTTTTGCAGCTGCAGGCAAAGAGTCGACCATGAACTCCTCTGTAAACCAAAGTAATCTAGAGTCAAATGTGAGACCATTAAGCTTGGCTGACTATGGGTGACGTAACAGGACAATGATCCCAAGAACACTAGCAGATCTACAACAGAAAGGCTAAAGAAAAGAAAAGAATCAAGGTATTGCAATGGGCCAATCAAAAGCCAGACCTCAACCTGATTGAATGCTGTGGAGGGACCCTGTGCATAAAACAAATGCCTGCTAATCTCAATGAATGAAGCAACGTTGTAAAGAAGAGTGGGCCAAAATTCCTCCACAATGATGTGAGAGACTGATAAAGTCATACAAAAAAATGATTACTTCAAGTTATTGCTGCTACAGGTGGTTCTATGGGGGTGTACTTAGTTAACTCTCTTTTTCACATGCCAGTACAAGGTCTTGCATACCAAAAAGCTGAATCTGTTTGTAACTGCTCCCGAAGGCTGTTTTTTGATGTTTGAAGTAGAATAAAGGGCCGTGCTCCAACTGATGTTTAACCAGTATTTTAATCTCCTCTTCACCAGCAAACACCGTGAAAAACTACAGTGAAATAAGCAATGAAAACACAGATATTCTATCAGTAAAATAAAATTACAACCCAAATAAAACTACACACAAAGTAAAATACACAAACATACCGTGTGCGCCTTTCTACCAAACATTCAAGAGCAATTGCAGTCCATATTGTCCATTTTCGCTCCATTTCTACAAGCTAGCTTATTTTCTGGCTTGAGATTTCAGTTTCTGGTGGCGTATGCGACTTAATTGAACATCCGTCCAGAGCATGCGCACCTCAAAGCGCAATATTCAAGTCCACCAGTAGGGGGCAAAAATACAACATGGGAATTAAATTAAATACCCAGTTTTGAACATTATAATCACATAAATTGAGAAAAAATAAACACAT
>VUQS01009386.1:9401-45402 GCA_015108495.1 Heterochromis multidens
CCCCCCAAGCAAACAAATTGGAAAAAAAAAAAAACAAAACAAAACAAAAAAAAAAAAAAACAGGCGAAATTAGAGAGTTTATCAGTGCTTCTTACTTTTTGCTCGCATATAAGAGCGGAAGGAAGTCCAAACCTGACCCCAATGTATCCCAAGAATTGGCCTACTACTGTTTATTTAAGTCTTTACATGAATGTGTTTCAAGAGGGAGCTTTTTTTTTTCATGTAACGAAAACTCACAAGTTCCCTCACTTCAGAAAAAAAAACAAACTAGAAAACCTCACACCCGACAGAACACATGGCAATCAAAAAGCCAATTAAACCAATTAAACCAAATGAAGGTGTAATCACTTGTAATATCACGAAGCATCAGTCAGTACTTACCGTGATGAAGTACTCAAAGCGAGATTTATTTCGCCGCCAACTCTCTCTCTCACTTTGCCTTTCTTCCAAGTTACAGTTAATTTCAAGGACGCGGCACTTTCTCCCGGTTACGCAGGAAAGAGAGAGAGAAAAAAACGTGCAGCTGCGGGCAGCATCGGCTTTTTCGGTCCTCCTCCAGATGTTGTGAGTGTTTGCGAGTTGAGTTAAGGCTGAGATGTGTGTAGTTTAGAGATGTGGCGCGTAGTTGCTGTGTTTCCTGGGCAAGATCGAGGCATCAGTGAGTGGACTGGCTGCGGGTCGGTCTGTCTCTGTTGGTCTGTGCGCTCTGTGTGACAATCCCCCCTCTCTTCCCTCTTACCCTGCCCTCTTTCTCTGAAGCCTCGTCCCCCCTCTCCTCCGCGCTCTCCCCCTGAGACACGCCGCGTGCGATGGACACATTCAATTTCTCGTCCTCGCTTAAGGTGAGTTACAGTGAAATTGAGTAAAAAGAAAAATACACTATTCAGCTGTGCCAAAGGGGGTAAAAAAAATAATAATAAGAAGAGAACTTTGTGGCATTAAAGTGTCAGATTATATCTGGAAATATAGAATCAAACGTGGTCATTTTCATTGACAACTTATGAATATTCTCTGTTATTATCATTGTGATCTTCCTGTGGTGTTATGCACACCTGTACTTCATAACTTGCAGAGTTGAATCCACCACATAAATCTGAGTTTATGAAGGACATGCATGCACTAAAATTAAACTTTTCACCTGTTATTCAGTGCATTAGGGCTATATACTAAGTTCACCAACTCATCACTTTCTCTGTGTGTGTGTGTCTGGTGCCACTGCTTTGAATGGCAGGTAAATGAGTTATCTCTTCCTCTATGGCTCACTGAGCATGTACAGTTCCCAGCCTGTGTGATTGACACTTGGGAATATTCCCTTTTGATGAGACACAGTGCAAACCAATGGTATTATTTGTCACAGATAATCTGCTTTCAAGTCCAACACATTACACACGGCGTAATATCTACATTATTCATATCTGATTTCCAGCACATTGTCAGAAAGAACAGCTCAGAGCGCCACAAATCAGCCCAAATCACTCTTAATTTGTTTTTATCGGTATTGGTATTGCTTAAAGACTTTTTGAAATAATGTAATTGAAATAATTCCTTATTCCCCCGAGCCAATCCAGAGGCTTTACACTGCTAATCTAATGTGACACGCAATTTCCGTCGCTCAGACGATTGCTTCCCCTCAGGTCCCTGTCTTTAATGAACAGCCATTTGGCTGTGAGCCTGTGTGCCTGCATTTGTATGTGCATGTGTGTGTGTGAGTGTGTGTGTGTGTAATCAGAGAGCGAGACACAGTCCTGAGATAGGAAATGAGTGAATTGGGAATATCACGGCCAAGAAGAAACAAGGAAGAGGGTTGTGGGGAAACATAGCTTGAGATCAGTGGCTTCACTGTACTAAATCAGCCTGAAAACACACTACATAATTGAGATATAAAAATAAACATTGACTCTCTTGATGACATTACCCAACAGTGAAGAGAGCCACTGTTTAGCCTGGACAGTTCAGCTGTCTCCCATATCCTTAAAATGCTCCCAGAGATGAAGCTTTCTATGTGTACCAATTCCTTTCACACCTAAAGACAGCCGCTTGGTGAAGAGGTGGAGGGCCAGACAGCAGATGCAGACCTTTAAATGGACACATAAACCAAAGTCCAGACTGACTCTGTTGCTGTGTTGCCCTTGGACCAATGTGGGAGCGTGTAACACATGTCTCCCTTGTGACAAGGCAAGGTCATTACTCCACTTAGAGAGCACCCTCTCATTCACTCATTGTTTTGGGGTTAGAGGAACACATGCCATCACACACCCACACTAACACAGAAGCTCACATGCCAGGGGTAGGCAAGAATTAAACACAGTGGTGGATTCCCAAACCAAATCTTCTCAGGGCAAAGATGACCTCTGTTTAATTGCGAATGGGTAATCAAAAGTCACCTTTAGACTGGCAATGATTTTTTTGGAAACCCCTGCTCTGTTTTTTCACTAAAAAATGCCAAAAATATCCTAATTTGCCAGCTGATCAGTGAACACACTCGCTACCAGTGGCTCCATTGACATTATGATTATTATTTCTTCCCCATTCCTCCAATTTGCCCCGTGTGCTAGTGGCTGTGGGTGGATGATGGGTGTGTGTCCTGCAGGCCCAGTGAAGTGTTAATGATGTCCCCGCTGCCTCAGCCAGGTTACGGCACAGGGGCCGTTAGCCGCCCAGGGTAAACTGCATGGCTCCCAGAATAAATTGCCACCCGAAGCCACGCAGGCTGGTCAGCCAGCCAATTACAGGCCTGCCCGCTCAGCTGAGGATGATGGGATGCGATGTTAATTGTAAGCTTTCATTTTCTGGCAGGAGGTGAGTCACTTGGCTGTCTTCTTGACTGCCGTACACACGCAGACCATAACATCTTAATGCACGCAGTTTATGCTTGGATTTGGTCTCTTTTTTTTGTGGGTTTTTTTTTTTGGTTCTGCTTTATGTGGTCATATTCATCTGCCCCCATCTCCACACACAGTTTTTTTTCTTCCTTTAAAAGAAAATTGAGTTTTGAATCATTTACAAGCAGTTTTAATGGTATTTAAATGTTACAGCTTAGTTTCTGTGGTCTTCAGTGTAATTCCCAGCAAGTAAGAGATGAGATGAGGGGAATTAAATCAACATGATGAGAGTTCTTCACTTCTTTTATTAGGATGCCAGGGGTCATCTGTAGAGTCTTTTAACTTTCTCAATTGGAGTAGTGAACAGTAAATAGTCATGGTTTTATTTTTTTTATACTCCTCCTTTCATATCAGTTGTTGTTGTTTTTTTTGTTTTTTTCTGGGGCATGGGGTAAACTAAGTTACTGCTGCAATCATTCCCACAGACCAATTAGAGATAATTACTTTTTGCTGTGAGACTCACAATGTCAAATTACAGCAGAATGGCTTCAAAATTCATACAATGCTACCAAATTAAAAGCAAAATAATATAAAAACAGGCCGGAATGATTCGTGTTTTGTTTTGGTGGGCGTGCCTGCTGGTAAAGTTAAAGAGAGGTGTGCAGAATTCAAAATCTCAGTGATTGTAACAGAAAGAGCCCCAGCAGGATCGGCAGAGTGGCAGTATCAGTGAAGATGAAGAGTGCTCAGTTCTCTGGAGTCAGTTGGGTAGTAGTTGTGCAGCGGAGTGCTACACTCTTCTCAGTATATCAACATAGAGACTGTCTGGTAGCAGTGCTATGGAGAGAGAGGTTAGCTACTATATTAACATACGGAGAGACAGCGCCAGAGCAGAGCAGTGTGCCAAAGACTAAGCAGTGGAAGTGAGACAGAGAGAGGGGCCATCGACCAGACAGCTACAAGATGGAGTGGAAGGGAACGTGTGAGAGATGAGCTGTCGAACATGTGACAATGTGTGTGTGTGTGTGTAAACGTGGACGTGTGTGTGTGTGTTTGTGTGACAGGTCCCCAAAGCAGCGTGTGAGCATGAATGTGAGGAAGAATACAGAGAGGTGCATTATGGTCTCAATCATTGATCGCTTCCTCCCAAGGGGGCGTGCGACTGCCCTCCACCACACATGTAAACACACGCACCACTAGGCTGTATGTTTTCTCATTCACAGCACACTGTTGTGTTTGCATTTTCTGAACTTTTGTCCCTACTCTGCTTTCCAAATATAATACAATTTAAGAATCCCACAACTTCTTCAGCACTTTCATATGTGTGTCTGTGGCACTCGGCTTCTAACCCATCATGCACTGCTTAGTTTTTAGGAAACATGATCGTGAAAACTCATTGAAAAACTGAAGGAACTTTGAAAGGCATTGTGGGATACCAGGTGATGCAGGACTGATGAGTGAAAGAAAGGACAAAAGCTTTTACCTTTATGCAAATGAAGGAGAAAGCAGTGTAGGCACTGTGGGAGGGGGAGTGTAGAAAGAAAAAGTGATACATTGGTCTGACGGGAAGTTTAATCTTTACCTGCTGAGAAATGCCCGAGGAGATAGAGGTCACTATGGTAGGTCATGGGATCCCTTCCGTTAAAGACTGCAGGTACAAACAACAACAAAAAATACTGTACAGCAACACAGGTTACTTACTTACACCACGTTTTCTAAGAAACAACTTATGAGTGTTGATGAAGGATATTTTAATTTGTTCACTGCTACTGTGTTTCCTTTTACAAAAAAATTTAATAAAAACTTTTTGTGTTTAATACACTGGCTTGATAACCATTACAAGTTACAAGTTAAATCGGTGTTAATAAGCAGGCTTACCATCTCTGACATTTCATCTTCTGTCTCAATGTCTCAAACTTCCCAAACAAGTTGCCAAATAAACGGAAGTATCAGAGTCCCCACATATGAAAAAAACAGTTGAACTAAACAGGCTCTTGTTTGTACAATAGAAGTATTTTTCTGTGTTTCATTACCAACACTGATTCATAAATATTGTAGAGAATAAAATACAGATCACGTGTTTAAGTTGCTGGAGGCAAACAGGCCTATAAGAGGTTTTAAACAACACTCGCCAGTAATGAAAATAGGCTAACCTAAATTTGGCAAAACACTGCAAACTCAGAGGAGTCTTACCTCTGAGTTTATTAAATACACCACAATAACAATAACTTTTATTAATTACATATACCTATTGTTATTAAAACCATTAATTAAGGATGCATCTTTTTTTTGGTTCACATTATTTATGCCCCTTTTCTGTTTCAGGGAACAAAGAGACCTTAATTATCATCACACTATCTTTCAACATGCAGCCAGCACAATATTTATGTGAAACAACAGATAAATATCAGCCACTAACATTGATAAGGCAGTCTTATTTGCCAGTATACCAATATCAGTCAGCAGGGGCACCATCTGCCAATCTATTGTTCAGCCATACTAGTAGTTGTTCCCAGCACAGAGACCCAGTCTGTACTTTTATACACCTCAGACAGGTGAGCTATCAAAGAGTTACAGTAACCAAGAAAGCACGGCAACATGTAGCCTGGTATCAAAGAAAAAATTTGTTAAAAAAAAAAAAAGTTGCTGTAGGTACTTAAATTATCATTATACATGGACCACATGTTCAGTGTTTCTTAGAATTATAAATAAACAAAATTATTCTGACAACAGAGACATCAGATTTGAACTAATAATTACTAATTCATTATTTAGGGTATTGCCATTTGGGGTATTACCACCTTGTGGAAACTGAGACATCACAGAAGTGTAATTTCGTTCTCCTCAAGTACAAAGGCCAGTAATTCAAATTACTCAAACTTACTATGCTCTGAAAATATCATTTTTATAGTTCAAACATCACCACAACCATCACCTCCAACACTCCACTCACCCAACCACTCCAGCTGATGGCTGAAACTAGGCAACCTTGTAATCATGCAGTTACACTCTTTAAATTGACAGATTATATAAATGGATTACTCATCGCGTCTGCATTATTCATGAACTGCTACCCAGCTGTCAACGTTGTAGCTAAGTTGCTAAGCAGGTCTATTTAACAAACAGACCAAGCTGAGACCAGTGAGTTTACAAAATGCATGATGTGTACTCTATTTTTCCTCAAAACTCTCAATAATTAATGTCAGGGAATGTTCCACTTGAGAAGTACAACCCTTTGGTATGCAAGCTACTTCCCCACTGTGTGCATCTCCTACAGTAGATTTACAGTAGGTTTTTTTTTTTTTTTTAAATGTCTTTAAAAAAAATAAAGGCTTTTTATTAGTTGTTCAAACCTATTTTGAGTGGCTGTGTCTGGATTTTCTATCCAGATTTTTTGGTCATAATTTTTCTGTCTTTGCTTTTAATGTAAGACATTAAATGTTGAATTAATCCCAAGTATTTACTTTATATTTAAGGGCATGTTCTCTGTAATCTGTAATGAAAAGAAACATTTTTAAGTAACCTCCTAACACTGGGTGTCTGTGCGGGACAGACTCACAGGTGAAAAGCCTTAAGAAAAGTGCACACCAATTCGTCTCCCTCGGTTCACTTGCATCTTTAATCTTTAGTCTTATGTAGCCACGAAGTAAACAGTACAGAACAGTAACAGCCTGTGTCCTCAGCCCACCACCACCACCACTACTTCAATCTACACACATAAATACAACACTGCCCACCACCAAACATCACACCCTTTCCCCTCCCCTCACTCTCTGCCGAGGCCCCCGTCCTCGCTCCTCTCTCACCGCCATGAGGCTGACACTAATGTGACACTCTGGAAAATAATTACCAACAAACGCACTGCTGACTGCAAACAGCTCGCTCCCCTCAGTGGACTGTCACTAGTCATTAGTCTGAACCCTGGGTGAGGACAGGACCACAGAAATGGGGGTGGGGGTTAGACGATGAGGAGGAACATACCATGTGAAGAAGAAGGAAATAAAGAGGAAGAGGGGAGATCTGACAGGTAAGACGGAAATAATCTGCTTTGCAGGTGTAAAACATGATAAACAGAGTTGTGAGTTTAAATGTCTGGGTTCTGAATCCTATTGTTTCGGCCCAGTTTTTATCATTTGCCCCCTCTGGTGGTTTACATTATATTAACTGTGGCATGGTAGCAACACCTGACACACTCTGTCCTTTATACTGAGTACTCAGTATGTTGGTTCTATAGTGCCAAGTGCTGGTTTTCTACAACAAGCAGCTTGTGGTGAGAGGTTTAAAGGAGAGCACGGCTGCTGTCGAGTTGTCGTTTTTGCTCAGGAAAGTATCCAAGTGTCCCCCATGACAAGAGCTGGTTATATTCCCTAAGTGCAAAGGAAGAGTGCTTACAAGGATACACTAGACCATCGTTTATGACAGGAAAGGAGATAATACAGTCCGAGGAAACCAACCCTGAAAGTGAAACCTTTCGTGCAATGACTATCATGCTTTAATATAACAAGTATTTTTATACAGTGATACTAATTTGGATTCATGTCAATAAAAATGCCCAAAACCATGAAATTTTCAATATGAAAATGTTTACAGGAGACTGAGAGCAAGAAACCATTTTGTGACTGGTTGCCCATTTTACTTAAAAAAAATCTGTTCCAGTCTTGGTTATAAAGTGATGTATTTCACTGAGCTGTCCACATTTATTTAGCCTGCATGAAAAAGCACGGTAAAAACAGTTTTGCATTATTATGTGTAAGCGCAGTCAGATTATCTTTGCAGCCTTATGAATTTTGCTTTACATCTCTTCTTTAGGGAAAAGACATCTTTTTCTTTTGACCAGGTGCTAGAGTGGAACTGAAGAAAAACCCAATTCCAACACTCACAGTGAGAAAACAGAGAAATCTGTGGTCCAGGTAAGCAAATAGTTTAAATAAAGAAAGGGTGCTCAGCCTGAAAACTGTTCAAGGTGGCAGCAATTCCAACACAATTATCCAAATGCCACAGGGTACATCAATTCTTTGAACACCAACCCCCCTCCTGAAGACTGTTATTTGAGTTGCCTTAGGGGGCAACCGTGCCAGTGAGAGATTAAAATTTTTTACAGCTTCCACAATGGCCAATATTAAAATGTCTCAATACATCTGCCTGGCTATTTTGATTGGTAACTTAACCCCTGACTCCTGAGCAAAAAAAGACCCATTCTCCATGCTATTGTCACCAGGCTGGAGTCTAATTTTTGTATGATTCAGGCTAATGAGGCAGTAATAGGTCCTCTGTGTGTGTGTGTGTGTGAGAGAGGGAGAGAGAGTAGATGAGAAGGTTATTACAGTGTAGTGGAGACAGGAGCAGGAGGAGGGTATCTCTGAAGTAGGGATGAAGGGTTCTTATTGTACAATAATTGGAGGGTGGGTTTAATCTGTGAGCAAGAAATGGTTTCCCCTCTTTAAAATATAGCAAAGGTGCTCATTGTTAGTCATTTTTCATATAAACCCGCACTTTTGACTGAAACAAGTGTCCCCGTTTCAGGTCAATTTCAGTAACAGAAAGCAAGAGACAAGTTGGAGTTGGAGAGAAAGTGAAAGTGTGTCTGTCTGTCTGTCTGTCTGTCTGTGTGTCATCCAGCCAATGGCTTCATCCAGCCTTATCCTGAACCATGAAACCATAGTGCATGACACCCTTCTATGCTCTGCACAGATATGGCTATTCACTGTTAGCACAGAGATTTGACAAGCCAGACTGCTCTCACTCAACAGCCTGGGTCAAATGGATGACTGTCACAATCTTTTTTATCTTTCTCTCTCACTCTCCCCCCAATTCCACTTTGCACACCCTCCTTTTTACTCCCCACTTGCCGCCAATCTCCCAACTTTGCCTGTTCAAATTGACAAATTCAACCAGCTACATGGGAATAAATGAAATAGAGAGAAGAGACCTCTGAAGGGGATAATCTTTCCAGAGGGAAAGATCTGGTTGACTGGGAGACAGGTGAACACATTCATCTGTTATTCACAATGTAAACACTCAGATGTAAATGTTTTTCAAAACAGTACAAACACTGTTGAAAGATAAATCCCCAGTACATAACATGGTATGTTAAATGATTTTTTTTTTTTTTTTTTTAAAGAAAGACGGTCAGAAAAACCCACCGTTTTCTGGCACAACCAGAGCAATACACCTGAGAGCAGTCTATTGTGCTCAGTTAAGATTCGCCTTCTTGCCACCAGCTGTGTGAAATGGACATTTTGATTCAGTCTTCAGAGGACAGAGATAGTGTCCCCCGTGTGGTTTGTATGAGGTTGATCATGACACTCAAAGATACAGGCTTAAAACAGCCTGTCAAAAGAGCAAGTGCAGTCCACTTGATAATATTCCAGAGGGTAAAAAGTGCAGAGAAAGAAGGCAAAATTCACTGTATTTATGTTATTTATTTTACAAGCCTTCGAGAATGGATCACATCATGAAAGCGATTGTCCGAACTGTTAATTTTATCTGAGCCAGCGGAGGTCTGAATCATCATCAGTTTTATGGCCTTCTCACTGACAGAAACACTGACCATGGCCCACCATTGCATGCCCAAGATAAATGGTTTAGCCATGGAGCTGTGCCGACATGTTTCTTTGAGTTATGACAGCAGATTGGCTGAATGTGAAAACATGGGGCACACAATTTAAATTGCACTTACTTTACATAAGACATTGCAGGCTGTTCATCCGTCCTGCAGATGGTTCATTAAATGTGAATGTTTTCAGAATGTATTTGCACTTCTTTGCACTAAAAGAAATGAGGCTTTTTTAAAAATAGGTTATGAAACAATGGTTTCATTGGTCTGACCCACTTGATCAAATTGAGCTGTATGTGGTCCATGAAATAAAATGAGTTTGACACCTCTGTTTGATGCAACAACCTTTAAGTTAGGTTTTCCTGAAAATATCTTCTAGCCAAACCCTCTCAGAACTTACAGATGAATGTAGACTGCAGTTTGCATACAAGGCATTTGACTTACCAGTGTTAAAAGTGTTACGGTGTCTGTATTATTTGTCTTTTGTTTTGATTCTCTTTCACTTTGAAGGTTAGTTTGAAAGTTAGTCTTGGTTTGGTTTTACTTCCTATTCTTGTTCCTTTCCTTCCTTCCCTGCCCTGTTTCACATGTGCCTTTTTACCTGTGTCTTGTTTTTCAATTATCAAAATATAGTCTCGTCTTTCGCTTTGTCCGATCATCTGTTTGTAATACCTGTTTTCTCCTAGTGTTCCCTGCACTTCTCTTGCTCCTGTACCTTTTGGACTTTGTGTATCTTTGATTTTTTTTGGCCTCATCCATTACTCTCATGAAACAAAGTGTAGAGAAGAAATGGATCCAAATAAAGACTCTCACCTAAAACCAAAAAATGGGGAGCAGGAGAGTCTACAGCCTTGGGCAGATTGTTCATCAGGCCAGGCTCTGGGGAGCAGAAGAGCCCAGAGCGCAGGGCAGAGAGGCTTAGCCCGGATGCATGGTAGGGCAAAGGGTGAGTTCAGGGGGTCGGGCCAGAGATGGAGCTGGGCAAGCAAACCTTTCCAGAGGTTGTCCCGGATATGGAGCAGGGTAGATGGACTTCTCAGGAGGTCGAGGAGGTGGCCAGCAGCAGAGATGGAGGTCCACTGAAGGCCGGACAAGTGGCCAGCAGCAAACATCTTAAATAAGGAATTCAATGTCCAAAAAACACAAATACACGGTGAAGGGATCATGACAATTAAAGGCTTTTGTTTTCTGAGTTCTGTGTTGATTTAAAATTCCAGTAAATAATAATTTTAAAAAAAGAAAGAAACCTCTGAAATACAGTGGAGTAGAAGTAGATAAAATAAAATTTACACATGGTTAAGACAATGTGTTTCTAGAGGTCAAGACCTACCAAGGATGTTTCACTTTCCCTTTTTTCATATCATCGCTAGAAAATCCTGTTATTTATCTATGTATAGTGTTCATTTGAATTATATGCAGAATGTAAGTATCTTCTTCTAGACCTATGTGGGACATATGTTCATATGTGTTATCCTTGTCTGTTTCACCTCTTCTGTGTGTCTATGCACCTCAAAGCCCCTGGAGGCACTTTCATGCAGCCTGTGGTTTTGTGTGTGTGAAAATTGTAATCACCACACCGTCCTCAGCCCCTTCACACACACACACACACACACACACACACACACACACACACACACACACACAGTGTAGGGCATTCAGCCACTTTTATGTCTTTCTGACACATGATAACGAGTACACATCACACCATGGGCAGGACAGTGGTTTTGATTTAATGTGGTGTGGCACTCACACTAAAAACCGCTCACCATCAGCATCTCTTTTTCTCTCTCCAGGTTGAAATGTCCGTATGATGTGGCTGTAGAGCTTGCGGCATATTGTTTACAAAGTAAGTAGACTTTGGGAACTCACTTTCAGTGTGTTTATTTATACTCTTAAGCAGAGATTTATATTCTCCAAGGACCTCAACAGTTATTACTCATAGTGTTAACAGTTTTCCAAAGCCTAGTGTAACCTGTTAGATTGATTTGGACTGATTGCAAAGTCATTAATACCCATTTATTTCACTGTGATATGAAAACTACTATTTATTTGTGGCAGTAATGCACTTGTGCTTACTTTGCCATCCATGATATGCATCATCAGAAACCATGAAAACAGTATTTTACTAAGCTCAGAATGAATTTGTGCGTTCTTACATTAAATATGTCCCTCCAGCAGTCAAAGCTTTTTCACACCAGAAAATAACATCAAATATTTTATGCTACAGCCACACAAGGGAAAACGGTGATTGGAGCAGCATGACCAAAGTTATTGTGAACGTGTGCAGTAAACTTGTGGTCTTATTACCTTTTATATCGTTGCTTCAAAAATGGGGACTAGTCTGTGACCACTCGCAGTCAGTTGCTGTCTTCAAAGCGACTTTGGTGCGTCAAGAGGGTGAAAAACTGCAATAAGATGCAGTCAGTCTACTAACAGCTTGCAGCTGAATGGGTTCAAGTTAGCAAGTTGCAGTCACTTTGTGATAATACATTGATTAACTGGCAGATTGGCAAAAATTACCAATAGCACAAGCATAAACATGAGACTTTTATTATGAAGTAATAACAGTGAAAGGGTTATTTCCTCATACAGAAGACCCCTTGGGTTCTCTATGTATATCTGAAAAGGTTTGTAGCTCTTTCTTAAATATGGATTAGAAATTTATCTCTTCTTCAGGCTGGTGCACTTTCCATGTCAGGTGGTATAACCGATGTAAAGCTCAATCTTTATTTCATTTAAAAATTATATGTATGTTTTTGCTACCAAACACAAAAGTTAATACAGGTGTCCAAGCAACAGCCTGTCTAAACTGAAAATAGTTGCAAAAGTCAGATGGCGCAACCAGTAAGTCAGGTGTTGCAGCTACACGAAATGCCACGTAATTAAATTAATAATGTTATTTAAAACTCTAAAATTAGATTTCTAGAATCAACTCGTACAAGTCGTGACTTGAACACATTATTTTAAACAGGAATGATGCACTTGGACACAAAAATATGCATTTCATGACAAATTCAGAACCTCTAAAATTAAAGTCACAAATTTCTAAGAAAAAAAAAAAAGCTGCTGTGTATTATGGATGGAGTTCATGAAAATCAAACTATACTTTACTGGAAAACACCTGTGATTTTGGCCCCCAAATCACAGTAAGTCTATTATAATCATAAATGAATTAGAACTGTTCAGAGGAAAACAACATGCTAAAGTGGACGTGTGGCATGTCCTGTTTACCGCTGCTTGTCTGAGGTGTGATGAGGCTGGCTCCATGACAAAAAAACACGAACACAAAGTGTTTCTGAGACTTTTGAGATTTTTTTCTTGTAAATTTTTTTTTTTTTTTTTCATTTTTAATCTGGGATGGTCATACAATTAGGTGAAAGTCACACCTCTAATTGAGTCGGTAATGGCAGTAAAGCCAGTATCTATATAAAGCTTGCTAACAATAGTCACCATAAGCTACTGGTCAAACCAGACCAGCTAAGTCTGTAGCAGTTGAGTGTGTTGTTGCTTTCTGTTGATTAACTAAAGTTTGTGTGTAAGAGAAGGTCTAAATGCTGCTCACCTGATGTGTATCTGTGCATGTGTACTTGAATTGTGCTTGTTGAAATCTGTATGCAGGTGAGCTGGGAGACTGCGACCCCTTGGAGCACTCTCCTGAGTTGGTGTCGGAGTTTCGTTTCACTCCCAAACAGAGTGAGGCGATGGAGGCAGACATCTTCAGCCAGTGGCTGAAGCTCAGGTGAGGATTCTGCTGTGTTTCTTGTGCACTAAAACCCAGGACACGTAAACATTTTTGCACGTGCACCTGCACTAGTTACCACAATACGTCTGCTGTGTCAAAGCAGCTTATTGGAGGGCATCCAGTTGACCTGAGCTGGTTTCTCTCCTCGCTGGATGGAACAAGTGGGGCAAAAAAGTTGAGCACTGAGCAGAAAAGGAAGTCATTCTGCTGCAGCCTTTCAGCACCAACATTTTCACTGACTGGGTGTCTCATTTCACCGTCCCTCTGTGTTCTCCTCCTTGGCTTGGCTATCGCTGGTCTGTGTGAAGGATTATGGGATTAATCCCCGGAGGGTCTTGATTGATTCCGGGTAGTATTTAACCCAGCCGTGCACTGATTGCTCCCATCTCGGATTAGATTACATACACGTACACTGCACTTCAGTGGGCCGACTCAGCCACGCAAGGACAGACTGAGTTCAGTGAGTCATGCCTATACACAAAGACTGAATCAGGATGCAGACAGACAGTTACTCACTGAGTGTTTCCCTCAGAACTAACACCAATCTCCTCTAGAGGTCATGCAGCAAGTGTCGATTTTGATAGTTTTCTTTTTTCGACTGAGCTGCCAGTGGTATTTTTGTTGCGAAAACTCAACGTGGTGTCTGCTTTTATTTCCTCAGGGGAAAGAGCCCTTCTCAAGCAGAGATTTCTTTTCTCAACAAATGCAAGTGGCTGGAACTTTACGGGGTAGATATGCACTTTGTCAAGGTGTGTGAGTGTATTTTATTATCACAAGTATCAGTTTTTATGTGTCACTAAGCTTCAGGTGTGTTAGAAATAAATATGTGCTTGTTCCTTTTCAGGGCAGAGATGGAGGAGAATATGCACTGGGTCTCACTCCAACTGGCATCTTGGTATTTGAGGGCGCCAACAAAATTGGGCTTTTCTTTTGGTAAGAGCACAACTCCCATCTAGTGATTTCCAAAATGTGCTCATTTACATTTCTTATTGTATATTTTAATACATTAAAACTAAGAAAACTTTTACTCTGCATTGTTTAAGTCATGGCTCGCAGCAATAAAAATGACCAGTAAACATTAGAATTTCCTGAAAAACTCCTTGCATGTAGTAACATCGTACATTTCCAAACTTCCTACCCTTATAGATATAATAATCCAAAAGAAATAACTGTCTTCATAAATGATAATACTTGTGTCATTTATTTGCAAAACATGAATTTCTCAGAGAAGTGTTACTGTGTTTTTGCCTTTTACCTTTATAAATATCTAATTGTATGTTAAATTAGTAGATTTTGGGGGTTTAGACGAAGCTGAACAAAATAAGACAGTTTGAGATGTCACCTTAGCCTCTGGAAAGCTGTAAAAGACAATGTTTTTTCACATTCTTAAATACTTAATAATAAAAAAACCAATCGAGAATTGCAGTACTGTGCAAAAGTCTGGAGCCTCCCTTCCTATTTCTTAAGGACATGACTTTCAGATACTGTTCATCTGCTGTGGATAGTTTTTCAGACCTGCCTCTTCTTCTTTTGTCCTCTACTTGTCCAGTTTCCTCAGATTTTTTAAGGACACCTTGGACTCCATGCTGAGATATGCCAAGTTTCCATCTAATAGCTCTTTGGGAATCACCTTGTTGGTGCATAAATCCTATTATATGCCTGTCAAAGTTATCTTATCTTTTTCATTTTTTATAGATTAAACTAAAGAAGTGTGGAAAACGTGTGTTTTTTGCAACAGGCTGCTAGTAACAAAGTCCCTGAAGATAAAATTTAAAATTGGTTCCTCTGGATGAACCAGTTATGTGTAGACACAACACTGGTTCATCCCTTGAGTTAGGTGCTGTTTTTATGCTTGAATGATTCACAGGTCACAGGTGTTAAGTGGCTTAACATATAAAAAAAAAACATTTCTCTGAAAATGGTCAGGTGACCAGATCCCAAAAGCTTAAATGTGGGGTAAAGAGTTTGTTTGTGTGGGACACGTTATTTATACTAAGAAGCAGACTGACAGTTTGAGAAATTTAAGAAATAAACACAAACAGACTGTTCTGGGATAAAAATGTGAAGGACAAATATGCAGGTTTTTTTTTTTTTTTTATTTGAGTCCAATTCTACCAACTTATCAGGAAAAATTGGACCTAAAGTATGTTTTATGGTCTTATGTTAGTCTTTGCACACTCGTATATTCCCTTTTTCTACTGCAATAACTATTTAAACTGTTACTTACTATATCTGCTGCAATTCCTTTGGTAATCATCTTTGGGTTTCATCTCTTTTTGAACCACATGTTTCTTGAGATGCATGTGTCTACTTTTGTAACCTACGGCCAATCAAAAAGTGGTATAAGGGATAAAACATAAAGTGGGACACCTGGTCTCCCTAGGGTGAGGGTGTGAACTTCACAGTTTCTGAAGGAAGGGCATGCCAGCAAAAACTGGAGAACCACTGAGAGCTGATTATTTATTCCTCGAGGTGCACATAGTGTAGGGGCAGGATGGGGTTCGGGAAATGAAATGAAATACAAAATCACTCTGCAAGGTGCGGATGTTTCAAACTGCATGCTCTCATCACCTCTCTCTCTCACTCATACTTGAGTCACTAACAACATGTTTTGTCACCTTTTGGGTTTGTCATTCATTTGTGCGTCTTGGTGTGTTGTACAGGCCCAAAATCACTCGCCTGGACTTCAAAAAGAGTCGACTCACGTTGGTGGTGGTGGAGGACGACGATAAGGTTTGTGTCTTCATGTTGTAAAGAGCACGTGCTGTGTCTACGTGCAGTCATCTCTGAGGCGACTAACAGCATATGGTTATTTTCTGACACTGAAGGGTCGGGAGCAGGAGCACACGTTCATGTTCGAGCTGGCCAGCGCCAAGAGCTGCAAACACCTGTGGAAGTGCGCCGTGGAAAGTCATGCTTTCTTTCGACTGCGCCAGCCAACGACGGGCAAGGCCAGCCGCAGTGACTTCACGCGACTCGGGTCTCGCTTCAGATTCAGGTAGAGTGCAGTGACAGAGTCTCGCCTCCTTCTTACACTCTGAGCAGCGTCTAATTGACTACTGAAGGAGGATAATAGAAGCTGGCACACTCAGGTAGTTGTGGCCAGCACTCGTTAGCAGCATATGGGGAATAATGTGTCACATAAAACAGAGCCTTTGTATCTATGGTTACAGGGTATCTATGGTTACACAGATCTGTTCCTATGGTGACTGAGATATTCCCTTTATATTGTTTGTTTTCTTGTGACTATTATCAGACATGGTCAAAGCAAATTCTCACACTTGAAGGGCACTTCCTGTCATTTATTGGAGCAGCTAAATCAAAGCATTGTGAAAGCACTCTGTGGATAAAAACTTGTGTAACAGGTGGTGGAACTAAAAACAGGAACACCTTAATAGTGTGTAATAATGTGACAACAAAAACATACCAATGCAACGTTTAACTCTTAACTCATAAAAGAGTTTTCATTATGGAAATTAGAGAGTAAGGAAGTTAGAAAGTTTATGTCAATTTAAAAGAAATCTATGTGAAACTGGAAACCTTGAATCAGTGATTCTTAAAATTAAGTCAGGGGACCCTCTGGGGTGTGGAAACTATAACTAAGGCATCCTCCACAATAATTTGCTGTAAATTTAAACATTTTTAAATGCACATGTACAGATGGGGGGGACCACGTAGGCCAATAAAATGAGCATATTGTGTCCTTTACTCCCACAAATCTTTGGTCTTGTTAGAAATTCTGATGTGATTGAGACACTGTTGTTCACTGTTCACCAGTCAACTGGAGCCAAAAGAAATAACTGTCAACATACAGCAACTTAGACAAGTGACGTATATACTTTTCATCATCTTACTGACACATTAATAAAAATTCTCACCTTTTTTTCCTTTACCTGGCATAATCCAACATTACCTTATTTTATAGTGTCGGCACAGTCAAAAAACTAGATTACTTACAGTGAAATATCAAAATAAATACATTTGCAACAGTTAAATGTTGTGCAACAATTTGTAACTTACAAAGTGGTATTTCCACTTTGGCATTTTATGTAGGAATGGGTCAGCGTTCATGCACATGATAGCAGCAGCAAACAGACATCACATAAGCTTTTTAGAAATTTATAATTGGTAATCCTTAATCTGTGATAGGATTATGAAGGGGTCTCCCCTGTAAGTAGTCCATGGCTTATTGTTTTTAAATGTCGGCAGGACATTGTAATATTAATGACCCAAAGCAAACTGCAAAAGCAACCCGAGAGTTTCTCACGGCAAAGACATGGGACATTCTTCAGTGGCCAAATCAGTCACCTGATCTCAACCCAATAGAGCAGCTTTTCATTTTTTAAATACAAAACTGAAAAACTGAAGGCTGAAAGTCCCACAAACAGGCAGCAACTGAAGGTGGCTGCAGTAAAGACCTGTCAGAACACCTCAAGAGATAATCTGGTGATGTCCATGAGTTCTAGACTTCAGGCAGTCATTGACTGCAAAGGATTAGAAGTCAATGACAAGTATTAAAAACAGTCCTTGTATTTAAAATCATGTTAGTTTGTCCATTTACTTTTGAGCCTCTGAAAATAGGGCACTGTATAAAAAAGGTTGTAAATCCTAAACAGTTAATGCAAAACTTTTGTTAAGCCAATTTAATTAAAGCTGAAAGTCTGCACTTTAATTACATCTTGATTTTCTTTTTTAATTTATCATCCATTGTGCTGGAGTACAGAGGCAAAATTGCAAAAAACAAAAAAGGAATAATTGTCCAAAAACTCATGGTCCTAACTGCATTTAAGTCTCCTTTAATGAATTGCATGAATTGTTTCTTTGTATACCACATACCATCAAACAAACTGCAGCTTGATTACACTTCAACATTTGTGTCAGTAATTTTAGTAATAGACATTTCCACTCTTCACCCTCCTCTGCTGTGTGTTTGTCTTAGTGGAAAGACAGAGTATCAGGCCACTCATGGAGGCAGACTGAGGAGAGCCAGCACATTTGAGAGAAGGCCGAGCAAGCGCTACCCCTCCCGCACACAGTCACTGGGCAAAGGTGAGTTTTATCTGCACATACAAAACACGACTGAATATCGGCGCCTGATTTGTGTTTTATGTGGCTGCAAGAGTTATTCTGAAGGTCCCATGCTGTTTTAGTTCAGTGTGTTTTCGACTTTAAAATTTAAAGATTGCTGCCGAGAATAACTGTTGAATATATTGTGTTTTTTCAGAGAAAAGGAAAAGCAGCCCCTTTTTAAGGGTTGTTCTTTTAAAAATGTCCAGTGCTAAGTGATAATTTGACAAGTTCAATAGACCTGAAAGCAGCCCGGGTTCTTTTCTAAAGAAAGTGCTCAGAAACTCCAGGTTGTTAGACTTAAGCGTCACCTTTTTACTTTGTCAAAAGCACCTGCTCTACTCTTCACTCCTCCATAATTCCCACCTTCTGTGAGCTACAGAGGCTTCAAAGGTCCACCAGCCTGCAGCTCACTTTAATCTATCCCACATAAATGATCAAATGCAGACTGCAAACTGTATTTACCTTGAGACTGTCGGTATTGACGTCCAAACACCTTTTATGTATTAGATTTGAATTTGTCATACAGCCCCGGAATACAAATGAACTGAGAGTTGAGTGGTAATAGCTCAGCATTGGAGTAATAACATGTCTGCAGAGAGTCTGAACTGAACAGCACAGTTAGACTAAAGAGATCATTTGAAAAAGTGCAGACATACAGAGACAAACTGCAGTGCTGCTTTTGACTACTTCTGTATTTTTCTGCTCTAATTGACCTTGTATCTCTCTGTCAGTTGCTATTTCTCCAGCCAAGCCTCCGCATATCAGGTAAAACAGACACAGACATAAATAATGCACACATGCACTTTCAGATTACTGCACTTGTGAGGACTTTCCAGTTATTGCATTCATTCCTTCTCCCCTAACCTTGACCTTAATCCACGTAACAGCCTGGCTAATCTTAACACAGAAACAGCCCTTTGTAAAAGAGAAGTTGTCGCTTTTGAGGGGGTTTCCTTGTGCATTACACTCTAAAGAAATGTATATGCATCTGCTTTAAAATCAGTTATGATATACAGATTTGATATCGGTGCTTTTTGTCATTCTTCCACAGCTCTCACGCCAGCCCTGATCCGAGTCTGCATCGGGTAAGAGACCTCAGTTAACCCACTTTCATAAACTAACACATGCAGCAGCAACCGGTGTGTTTTGTCCTTGTAGTGATGCTTAATTTCAGCATCTCTTCAATCCTCTCCTTCCCTCCAGTACCAACACAACATCCCTATTGGTCACGAACCCTGGCATCCACCCCACCCGGCGCTCACTCCCCCAGTTTACCTGCAGCCCTCTAGACACACACCACCTCACAGGTAAGAAACAGAAGATATGATTGTTGAAGTGCTTCAGGATGTCTTAGAATCTGAGTCTCCGCATGCTCTGTTTGTCATCACATTTCATGCCACTCTTGCACCTCATATGTCTGTTTGTCTTCCTGTGTGTCTTGTCTGCCTCCATCCGTGTGTGCGTTCCTCCATCAACCGTTCAGGCCTTCCTTTGAGGCTGAGAATCCAGTGTCCAGTGTTCCCCCCGTCCCGGAGAGAAAGAGCAGCATCGCCAAAGGATCCGTGGCTTTGGTTAACACGGATAAGGTCATGACCGAACTTTGACCTCCCTCTCAACCCTGGAATCTGTTTCAAAACTCATACTGGCACCCCCAAAGAGTGAAGCTCTGGTGATGGAGCTGTGTCCATTCATCCTCGTGAAATGTCCCGTCTTCATCCATTTGTCACGTCACCTCATGTGTTTCAGTGTCCACCTTCTAAAAACACACCCCCACAAAGTGCAAAGACCTTATCGTGCAGAATGGAGGTTTTATAATGTTGAAGAAGGGGTCACGTGGAGGGAGAGCTGTGCAAAGACACCGGGTGAGGGGAAAGGGGTGGGTGAATGTTGAAGTTATTTATTGTCGTTTGAGCTCATCATCAGCGCAGCAGTTACACAGATCACGAAGGCAATCAAGGTAAAGAGCCTCTGCACCTCTGATCGCTGCAGTTTACTCATTCTACGGGTCACATCTCAGTTTTTATCATCACATATTTTTAGACACTGTGGCTTCTCCATAATAATAAACCTACAGTCACAGGGTTTAAAAATGCACCGTTCCTGTTATTAAAGGGGGCCTGTTATGTTTGTCCTTAATTTTTTCATATGTACTATGTATTATATGTTACGATGGTGGATGTTCTTATTAAACATGGAGAAAGTTATAAATGCGACTGCTCTAAACACTTAGATTTTTTTTTTCCATACTTTTTTCTGTGATGTAATCAAGAGTGGACATTCCCACAAATGCTACCTGCTGTTCAAACCTCCTGATTGGTGGGGTCATTGCAGGTGATGCACAGATGACCAGTAGCAATAATACAGAAACAGATAAATAAGATTTTTTGCAGGGGAAGAAAAAGAGTTTGCTGATGCTAACATGCTGACCAATATTTAAGTAAAATTCAATTATTATTATTATTATTATTTTTTTAATTAAATGATTGATTTAAAAAAATGAAGGCTTAGAGGGAGATGAGCTAAACAGCTTGCTTCAGACAGGATGAACTGAGGAGCTGCACCAAAGCCCAATCTAAGATACATAAGGATTATTCTGAATTGTAAGTCATGCAAAGCAACTCTAGTAGAATAAAAATATGAAGCTGGAAATGGGCATAATGGGTCCTCTTTAAGGATCACACAACAATGTGGTGCATTTTTAGAGTCGAAAGCATGCTCCATAAAACTCGAACGTGCCTGAGAATTTAGAAGTTTTCTTATCAAAATAATCCCATGTGCTTTGTTTTCTGTACACTCACAGGGATGTTCAAACAGGAAGTGCTTGCAGGTAATTTTAGGTGCTGTAAATAGTGGCAATTTGCCTAAATATAAATAAACTAAAGGCCAAAAAACAAGCTCAGAATTGTTGAAATAAGACAATATATTTTAATTTTGTTGCACTTTATTTTTTTTGTAATTATGGCTTTTAATGCCCAATCAACATGGCTCTTATATTTTTCAAACACTCTCCTCTTTCCATTCAGACGTTCAGCGTCATACTTAACCGAAAAAAAGACGCCAGTGGAACAGAAAAAAAGATCGTGTGTGATACGTTTGTGCCTTGCTTTGCTTGTGGATGTTTTATGTAATTTTGATTGGTGTGCTCAAATCTGCCTTTAAGAGTGCATTTGTGTTTGTTTGTCTGTTTGTTTGGAGTAAATCGTGTGGCATCTAAATTATTTAAAATCACTTTTGAAATAAAGTGATGTGAGTGCTGAATAAAATGATTCTAAACAGGTGGAAGGGGTCCAGTCCTGCACTTAGTGAATGCTGGTTTAGGGATTAAGCTGCTTTATGTATAATTTATAGTTTTCAGTGTGAAGTAGAAACATGGAGTTGAATCTTGCATTTGTGGTGTTGTGCTTTCAGAGTGAATTTTTTTCTTTTTCTTTTTTTTTTTTTGAATAAACATTATATTAATGTTACATCAGGTTATGGATTTGCTAAATCAACCAAGTGTTTACAGAAGATGTGGCCGGTGTGTTGCTGTTATAGTGTGTCACCTTTTACTTTTGACTTTGTTTACTCCAATCATATGCCTTTAGGAGATTTGCCATATTGCTTCTGAAATAAAGTTTTTATGAGTGCAAAATGCAGAAATTGCAAAGCCCATTCCTTCATTGTGTTACACAGCCACCTCAGCATCTACATTGGGATGATTACATTGGTGGAAATGCTTTGAAAACCTCGAGTCACGAGCTTGGATTTATTAAATGATAATGATTTATTTGCGGTACTACAGTTTTGTCATATTTAAGTGGCATTTTGTTTGGGGGGGTGTTTGTGTTTTGATTGCATGTGTCATCTTCAGTTTCCCGCTGAGTGGGCTCGCCTCAGATCATCAGTTTAGCGTCGAGGAGAACGAGAATTCGTATTCTGGCAAGATCCACCACCGCCACCGTCGGCACACACACAGCCAGGACACGCTCTGCCACACGCACACCAAGAACAGTGAGTACTGTCAGCCTGAAGCTGAGCCGCACAAATCTGTGATGTGTCTAGACGCCACATTGATGCTTCTTTTCATGCTCAGTGCTGCCTGTTTGTCAGCTCTGTGTTTTGCTTTTAAGTTTCAGTTCACTCAAAATACAAAGAAATGGCAAGACTCTGAGATATCCACCTCTGAGTGTAATGTTTCCACTACAACACAACAGAGTTTGATTTCAACTTTGTAAAAAAGATTTAAAGAAAAATTATTGTGTTGTTTCAAAGCTGGATGATCGGAAATAAATGTAATTTGGTTGATACCTTGAGCCGGTGCAGCCGGTGCTTTGCTTTCTCTCTCTCTCATCTCAGGAGCTGCAGTCATGTGACAAAGAAAGTTTTCACTGTAGTCATGTGAAAAACTAATAACACCCTTACTGCTTCCACATTCAGGTTGCCCTAAAAACTCCCTGAAAAGCCTTCAGTTGATCCAAAATGCTGCAGCAAGAGTACTGACAGGGACTAGAAATAGAGAGCATATTTCTCCCATATTGGCTTCTCTTCATTGGCTCCCCGTTAAATCCAGAATCAAATTTAAAATCCTTCTCCTTTCATACAAGGTCTTGAATAATCAGGCTCCATCTTATTTTAAAGACCTCATAGTGCCACATCATGCCAATAGAGCACTTCGGTCTCAGACTGCTGGCTTACTTGTGGTTCCTAGGGTATTTAAAAGTAGAATGGGAGGCAGAGCCTTCAGCTTTCAGGCCCCTCTTCTGTGGAACCAGCTCCCAGTTTGGATTCGGGAGACAGACACCCTCTCTACTTTTAAGATTAGGCTTAAAACTTTCCTTTTTGATAAAGCTTATAGTTAGGGCTGGATCAGGTGACCCTGAATCCTCTCTTAGTCATCAGCAAGTGTGATAACCTTTATAAAAGCAGAAGTTTTGGCAGTTTGCTGGTTTGGACCATTCACCACAATCTTCCCAGGAGTGGACATCCCTGCAAGTTCACCCCAAGGTGCAATGCTCAGAGAAATCACAAAAAAAACCCCCAAAGAGCTACATCTCAGACTCTACAGGTCTCAGTTAGCATGTTCAATGTTAAAGCTCACGACATTATGATTTGAAAAAGACTGAACAAGTATGGCTTGTTTGGAAGGGTTTCCAGGAGAAAGCCTCTTCTCTCTAAAAAGAACATGGCAACAAAGCTTAGATTTGCAAAGTTGCATCTGAACAAACTACAAGACTTCTGGAACAACATTCTCTGAACAGACGAGACCAAAGTGGAGATTTTTGGTGAAAACCAAACGCAGCATATCAGCACAAACACCTCAAACCAACTCCACAGTGGTGGAGGGGTGATGATTTGGGTTGCTTTTAAATGTATTTAATGTAGTTTTAAATGGGATTTTTGCTTTGAGAATGTCAAACATAATTCGGTTGCCCTTTTGCTGTGGTGAGCCAGGACACAACAGTAAACATGACTAATTACTACCAACTTTTTTTTTAGATTAAAGACCTTTTCCATCCCTGCCTCATCAAACCATCTGTGGTGTCTTTACAGTAATAAATGTAACTTGTAGTTTGTTTTTTCTCATTAAAATTTGTGTCAATCAGAACATCAAGCTCCTCCCTGCCCTGCAGATGAGTTGGACATCTCTCAGTCACTCCTCAAGGCTTTGGAGTCTGAAAGTGATTCTCCTCCCTGGCCTTCGCTGCACATCAACATCGACAGCAAGGTCAGTCACGTTTCCCACATACTGTTTACTCAGTGAGATTTAGTCTCCTTACCTCTCCTTGTTCTCCTTGCAGGGAGACGAGAAGCAGCTGTCTGAAAAGTCTCTGCACCCTCCTGCTTCTCCAGCGATGCTCCCTGACCATCTTAAATGTAACATCCTCAAGGCCCAGATGGAGGCTGCCTTCAGAGTGAGTACCAAATAACACTCTCCTTTAGCTATTTGACCTACATCCTGTGCACTTGGCAGTGTATCTAACAGCATATCTATCCGTTTCTTCTCCACAATAAAGAAAGAAGCCCCAACAACACCCAGAGGCAAGAGCTCAACTGAGACCCTCAATGAGAGGCCAGTACCTCATCTGTTCTTTAACATGTTTAGGCATCTTTCTGAACACACAACACGACTTACCCTCCTGAGTAACTGCTTTCATTTTCAGGTATCAGAGCTCCTCCCAAGACTCAGCGACATCCAGTCTGACAGCAGAAAAGACACCCCACTGGCAAGACCGCAACCCAACGCCAGAGAGGCTGCAGCCCAAAGCCAACCCGAGCAGCAACCGCAGAAAACGGCTGGTCCGACAGTTCAGCTTGTGAGTATGCATCACCTGCTGTGAGTGGAAAATGAATACTTACTCCACAGAGTACTTGAAGCAGCAGCCGTGCTATCTCTGCTCTTTGACAGTGACATTCTGTTCAGACAATCTGCGGGTCGCGTAAGCCATTTAGTCTCTCTATTTGTTGCTTATCAGTAACCATGAAGATGAAGATAATCTCCCTGAAGCACTTGCAGCCATCTCCTCCCAGAGTACAGCAAAGTCGGGATCTAGCAGCTCATTGGACAAACAGATACAGCCGTCTATCTACCCACAGGTAACACACATCTTCATGCATACAAACACACATCTTAAAAACCCTTTAGAATGGGTATTTGTTTAGTACACTATGCTCCTCTTATGGGGGGATTATTTCCACACCTCTGCATTATCTGTAATTATATGTGAGTGTGTGTGTGTGTGTCTGTGTGTGTGTGTGTGTGTGTGTGTCTACACTGATGTGTATTCCAGGGGGATAATATGCCAGCATTGGAGCTGGGTAGTCCATGCTGTCCCTCTCCTTCGCCCTCCCCTCATCTCTCCCCTTCCTACTACCGTAGCTCCATTCCTCACCTGGTCCCTTACCTTGCTGCCCATAATGACAGGTAATGCACCGCCGCTCTTTTTTCTTGGACACTTTAATACAGTGCTGGTTTGCTCAAGTGCTGTATTGAAGCCACAGGCTCTTGTTTGACACTTCCACATGAAAAACATCCCCTATTTTAGTCAGTAACTGCTGCCAAACTGTGAGGCCAAAGTGAACAGATGTGTCTAGAGTGAGATTTGGAAAGCTCTGGCTAATATTGAAAATCTTACTTCTGCCCATGTCAAAGCTGTAAACAAGAGCTGTCCGAGACTGCATACCTTCACCAATGCTGAAATGTCCTTCCATACCATGCATGAATTGAGCCCCTGGATCCAGAAGGATGTCTGGATCCAGAGTAGTTTTTGATATTATCTTGAAAACATCAAGACAATATCTTCCTATTTTTCCTATTTTGGTATGGTACAGTTGTGGTCAAAAGTTTACATACACTCATCATCGGCATGAATGTCGTGGTCATTTTAGACTTTTAATGATTTATTTGTTCTTTTTCCAGAGTGGAATAATTGTATAGCATACATCTTTAATAACTTAAAGAAAACAAGAATTGGGTGTACAAGTTTGAATTTATTCTGGCTTTTCTCTAATCCACACAGGCTCAAATATGTACATACACTCACTTAAATGTTTTAATAAGTGGTGCTGAATGTCTTAACTTGACAAGGCCAAGGTCTTTTAACTTCTCGTTAGTGATCACGATTGACTACAACTAGTAGTTTCTCTTTGCAGCATAAAAAGGATTTGTTTGACAGCACTCATTGATCAATACTCAGAACAACTGGAAAGTCCAAGGAACTCAGTGAAGATCTAAGAATGAGAATTGTAAATTTACACAAGTTGTGAAGGTCTCTTGGAGCCATTTCTAAACAACTGCAGATTCCAACATCATCAGTTCAAGTAATTGTACGCAAGTACAAGTTATTTGGATGTGTCACCACTTTGCCAAGGTCTGGAAGAAAACCCAAACTGTCACCCTTAGATGAGAAGAAATTGGTTAGGATGTTCACGAACAACCCATGAACCACCAAGGCTCAAGCCTGAGAAAAAAAGAAGCCCCAGCTCCAAAACTGACACTTTCAAGCTCGACTGAAATTTTCAGCTGCCCACATGGAAAAGCCAAATGCCTTCTGGAGAATAGTTTTATGGTCAGACAAGACAGAGATTGAGCTATTTGGCCACAATGGCAAGAGGTATGTTTGGAGGAGTAAAGGTGAGGCTTTCGAACCTGAGAACACTGCACCAGCTGTCCAGCATGGTGGTGGTAGCATCATGCTCTGGGGCTGTTTTGCTTCCAGTGGTACTGGTACACTGCACAAAGTGGATTGATTAATGAAGGAGAAGGACTACCCCCAAATTCTTCAACTTCACTTCAAATCAGCAGCTAGGCTGTTGAAACTTGGACACAGTTGGACGTTCCAGCAGGACAATGATCCCTAACACATCAAAACTGGTTTTGGAATAGATAAAGCAGACTAACACTAAGCTTCTGGGATGGCCTTCCCAAAACCCCGACAGCAGTCCTATTCAAAATTTGTGGACTCTGCTTAAAAGCCAAGTCCATGCCAATTTAAATGAACTACCATTGCCAAGAAGAGTGGTCAAATGTCCAGCCAGAATTATGCCAGAAGCTTGTTGATGGCTACCAAATGTGTCTGGTCGAGGTGCAACTTGTTAAGGGACATTTAATCAAATATTAGTGGGCGTATTTGAACCTGTTTGTATACTTTTGACCCTGTGTGGATTACAGAAAATCCAAAATAAATTCAAACTTGTGCACCCAGTTCTTGTTTTTTAAAAGTCATTAAAGGTGTCTGCTGTATAATCATTCCACTCTGGAAAAAGAACAGTTCAAAGAAATTATTAAAAGCCCAAAATTACTGTGACATGACAAAAGACAAACAGACAAACTGACCCAATCACCTATTTATTTATTTATTTATTAGGGAGTAAATAACAGCCTTCAAATAATAATAAGCCACTTGCGCTGATGTTTTTGACTCCGTTCTAAAAATTCACAACTCTACAAAATCTGCTGCAACAGAAACTGAGCATAAGAAATGATACCTCCATTTTACCACCCTGGACCTGAAAAGGAGCCTCCACTGAAGAGGTTAAGTAAAATTTTGGGGATGTTTACTTTCATGCTACTTTACTTTTCTACATTTATTTGTCAGCTGGGTAGCTATGAGCACTTTATAAAACATAATGCAGTGTAATAAAATCGCATCAGCAATTTCAAAACAAATAAGATGATTTAATTGGAATAAATGTTCATTTGTTTAGGTCGTGACAGAAAAGCTTGAAAGCAGAGCTACATATTCAGTAAAAATTCACTTAACCTCCTAGGACCTGGCGTCCACATATGTGGACATCACATGTTGGGTTGTCTAGACCACAATACTAAATTTTGCTCTACAAGGGCCTGATATCCACTTACGAAAAATGCATGCCATGGAAGAGTTCGGGTCTTAGGAGGTTAAGGCAAAAGTCTTCTTTTCTGTATTCATCTGTTTTCCCATATACAAATTTGAGGGTGTAATCATGGGAAGGCAAGAAAAGGTTGCTGCTCCATCTTGTTAATGTAGCAGTCTCTCTGGGCTGTGGGTATTTAGCAGGCTGCAGCTTCTCTTTAAAATATCTTCCATAATAAACACTAACATGGCAGCACAGCCAGCTTTACTCCTTCTTCGAAATTCACGTTACTCAGAGCATGTTACACTCTAAACAGTCCCACCATACACTCAAGCAAGTAGGAACTAAAATTACCTTTCACTATAATAATCAACTTAAATGTTACACATAAAGTGCTGTAATTAAATAATTAATCACATAATAAACTCAATTATGTGAAGTCAAAAAAAAATTGCACAACTTAATATGCACCATAAATTAATATTATAATCTACACAAATTAAATGAGACCAAAAACCAATGTAAGTGCAAAAGCTAAGCTTAGAGTAAGACAAGTAGCAGAACCACACTGGAGACAAAAAGTTACACCTGATAAACCAATGAGAAGTCCTAACAGAAGCAGGAACTCCTGTCTTTGCAGCCTCTGGCTACACTGAAAGTCACATGATTTGTTGTGGTGATATTAACCTTTCATTAACGTGTTGATTAGTGATTTAGCTCATTAGTAAAATGGTCACAAAAGCTGAATAAAGAGAAAAAGAATGCATTTTGCCATTTCCTGCAGCCTTTAGATAACATGAAGTTCATGTTAACATAACATGAAGTTCATGTTAACATAACATGAAGTTCATGTTAACATAACATGAAGTTCATGTTATCTAACATGATATACACTCACTGGCCACTTTGTTAGGTACACCTGTTAAACTGCAGGTATGTAGTAGAGCATCTCTCAACACACAACACATCTAACCTTGAAGCAGATGAGCTACAGCAGCAGAAGACCACACTGGGTGCCATTCCTGTCAGCTAAGAACAGGAAACTGAAGCTACAATTCACACAGGCGCAACAAAATTGGACAATAGAAGATTGTAAAAACGTTGGTCGGATGAGTCTCAATTTCTGCTGCAACATTCAGACGGTAGGGTCAGAATTTGGAGTAAACAACATGAAAGCATCGATCCATCCTGCTCGTATCAATGGTTCAGGCTGATGGTGGGGGGATGTATTCTTGGCACACTTTGGGCTAACTGAGCATCATTTAAATACCACAACCTACCTGAGGATTGTTCCATGTCTGTCCTTTTATGACCACAGTGTAACATTTTCTGGTGGCTGCTTCCAGCACGATAACACACCACAAAAGCTCAAATCATCTTAAACTGGTTTCTTGAACATGACAGTCAGTTCACTGTACTCAAATGGCCTGCACAGTCACCAGATCTCAATCCAATAAGAGCATCTTTGGGATGTGGTGGAACAGGAGATTCTCATCATGGATGTACAGCTGACAAATCTGCAGCAACTGTGTGATGCTATCATGTCAATATGGACCAAAATCTCTGAGGAATGTTTCCAGCACCGTGTTGAATCTATGCCATGAAGAATTGAGGCAGCTCTGGTGCTAGCAAGGTGTACCTACCAAAGAGTCCGATGAGTGTAAGATCTGTGTATAACCAGCATAAAATACCACACAACTTCTTATTCTGTAGCTGCTGTTCTTTGTCTTAGTAATGCAGAGTTTATGTTGTTTCTGTCATAGTTATTGTTGTAAAAATGTTTTTTTTCTGTTGCTCTGTTATGAAAATTATGTTTCACCTTGTTGCAGAAACAAAAATTCAAGCTTAGAGTTGTTATAAGGTGAAACTTGTATGTTTGTGTCTGCAGTGGAGAAGAAATTAGGGTGGACAGAGAAAAGATCCTGAGAGCCCTCCTGATGACAGAGCTCTGAGACTTTGACCCTTCAGGTGGAAGCTAAGAAGCCCCAAAGTCACTGGTGTCAGTCAACATTTGTATATTTGCATTGCACATTTAGCAGTTATAAATATATATTTGCATAAAGGCGATTGTTATATTTGCTTAATTGTTATTTTAGAAAGAAGGCTCTTTATAATAACTGAACTGAAACTGTACAAAAATGAAATGGAAACAAGTGGATTCACTCACATGCATTACAGACAAGCTACAGACTGTATTCCTGGTGCTGCCTGCATGATTAATATGTTTCCCTAACTGATTATCGGATTTGCTTTGGATTTCCGTTTATGTGAGTTCATCCTCGTCATCTTCATCACCGTGTCCGTGTTTTTTGCCTAAACTGTGTTTCAGACAGCGACTGTTGAAGCTTTGATTTCCACACAAAAAGCACCGCTGAAATGAAAGTCACTTCACTTTCAAATCAGTTTGTTCAAAATGTAAATACTCATTGATATCCTGATAACAGAGCAGACCTTGTAAATGCTTACTTCAGTACTGTAATTCTTATGTCAGATATCCATTTTTACATGCCAAAACATCTGCAGCATTTGTGATTTTAAAGAAAATCCTGAACAGAGTGAGTTGAAAGTGAAAACTGGCAGATGATGTCAACACTGCAGAACTGTGCAGCTAGCAGTGTCAGTGTGCCCACCAGGAGGAGCCCAAGCTCCTGTGGCTGCAGCCTTGATCTTGTGTTACAGGTTGTCATGAAAAACAGATCATTTTGCTATTTTGTTTAACATGCAGGTCAAAAGCAAATCTGGTCTCAGAGGTCATACCCTTGGAACTGTTGTATTAGTAAGCAAAACAACCACTTTATTTCAGCCTTTCTTTGTCACAATTACATCTGAGGCGGCACATGATCTGCTCCTGTACTGTATGTTGCTGATTGAGTTTTCCTACCCTGGACTGGATCTTAATAAAGGCCACATCAGTTTGACAACTCTGCAGCAGCATCTTTGTTCTTTTTCTTCCCCGACATGGGAATGTGGCTCGGCCTCACCCTGCCTGCCGGTTTGTTAAGTATGTAGCTCTCACCCTCCCTGTGAAGGAACAAAAGATGTGCGCTGTGCGGGATATTTGTGAGGTATCTGTCAGTGCAGTGAGTCAGCCTGTTAATTGTGCCTCTGTTTTGTGAAGCACTCAGTGTTAGATAATTAATCTTCAAGGTGAGATGCAGCACAGCAGAAAGAGGAGGGAGTGTGTGAAGAAATGCTTCAAAGGGTAACACACACTCTGCTTTAAAAGTTTAAATAATTTTTAAAAAGGGGGGGGGGGTATGGAGACCACTGTATTTGGCCCTCACTGGCTTGGAAACAACTGCAACATGATCCTTCATAATTTCTCAACTCAACCTGCATTTCAAGCTTACATTTTTTTTGTGGAATATTTTTCTTACAAAGCTGCACATTAGGAGAGGAGTGAGTTATGGTAAACACAACAAATGGGATCTTCTAGTTTATTGGGAATTCATTTTTGAACCAAGAGCTAATAAATTAACATTTTACAGCTACTGTCACAGACACAGGAAGCTTACAGCTATTATACAAACACTTATTTTCACTACAGCTCCGTGAAGGCAGCTCCACAAACACATTTCATACTGATCCTGTTGGCAACTAGAAATAAAGCCTTGACACAGTGACATGATTTTTTTTTTTTTTTAAGTAACTCTTGCAAGGATAGGATGTAAGATGTAAGTCTGAGACATGGAAAAATTAAAGATCATCTCCTGCTGTATGACAAATAACTCAATCCTCTCTCTATCAAAAAGAAATTGCACAATGAAAAAATACATCACTGTCAGTCCCTAATAAATCTCAGATTATTTTCTTAATCAAAGATTTTATTTAATCTACTCTGATTCTTTAAATCTAAGACACGCTCAGTCTAATCATTATGTGCAAATTGTTGCTTTAAACTATTACTATTCAGCTAAATCAGCTGCATTTATCATTTTTTATACCTGTGTAACTTCACTGGATTTTTCCACGTGACACACGTTAATTTCCCCAATATCAAATATAAGATAAAAGCTTTGTCGCATGGAAAAAAAATGCTGTTGCTGCTGGTTTGGACAGTGTGTGTTTTTTGTGAGTGGGAGAATAAGTGAGTGTTTTTAAAAGGGATCATTTGGGTGGGGTGCAGAAGATTGTATTACACAATGTAACTCTGCCCTGAGGGGGTCTGACATGGTTTTGTCTGCCTTCCTTCTCTCTCCCCACTTCCTGATCTCTTTTCTGCACTTTTCCACCCAGTAAAAAGAAAGACCATCCTCTCACATAATGTGTTCAGTGTGTCTAGATGACAATAGCTTCTTTGCTATAGCATGTGTATGTGGGGACCACAGAGGTAATCACTGAGGACAGTGAGAGGGAGTTCCCACAGTTTCGCCTTGAGCCACATTCTGTTATGAGACAAGTTCCACCTGCATATTTGCACTCCTGCACTTTAAAAACCCTCATGAGTTACAGACAGGACAATGACTACACAGCAAAGTGAAATGATCAGAAGGTAAACAGTGAACTCAAACAGCTGGAGGCTGAGAAACATGACATGTTATGTTTATTGTTTTTTGTTTTTTTTCAGCATGCCTGCAGTAGGGCATCCTGAGGAGGATTAAATCCTGCTGTGGGACATGCGTACAGAAACATAAAGCCCAAACATCAACTTTATGCTGGGCATAAACAGCATTTAAATTCACATGAAACATATCTGACATGTCCTTCATTTCCTTTCCTTCTCACCTTTCCTAAAAATCTACAAATGAGCAGGTTTAAAATAAGTACGGTGATTAGATTTGTTAGAGCAACCTGTTTATTCAATTACGTTCTCCAATAACAGCGTAGATGGTGGAAAGAAGACAAGGAAAGTGTGTTGGACTGCTAAAATATGTCACAAAAGTGGTCATAAACCAGTTCTGACTCGTGACTCTTCACACAGTAAGTTAAAGAGCTTGTGACTTGAGCCCTCTTGAAGAATGCAAACTTGTAGTTAAATTACAGAGAAGTGGGACCGTCTTCTTTTCAGCTGAATCCAAAAGCAAGGGAAGGCAACATTGGCATGACGCAACATGGAAAAATACCCATGTCAGGCACATATAGGAGGGGGCTAAAGAAGTGTGAGATGTCACATTTTTTGTAAATTGAGGCCTCATACAAGGTCCAGGCTATTCGACAAACTCACAGTGTAACATATAAGCTATCATTCAAAGATACTGCTATTATTTTCATTAGTAGTCTTATTGATTAGCAGTGCATTGATATTTGGCATTATGTAAACATCGTAAAGTCTCACTACTAACTTCTTCATGCACTAAAGCTTCCAATACAATCACTGTGTACTGTATCAAATGTATACAAACACATACAATGTACTGCATTAGCAGATTATGTAATAAAACATATCAACACAGCCATGCATAATACTCATTCTCATCTCTTTCACATTCATACACTTTCACTCTTCACAGAAAAGCTTAAAGATTTAGCTCAATTGCTCCTAAGTCATTCTTCTCTAGTTTGGCTAGCAAATATGTACCGTAATGATTACAATATAACATGTTCAAAAATCTCTATAAAGCTTTTAAAATACACACTGTGCAATATAAGACGAGAATGCTATTGTTGGCTAAGGCCACAGAGAATTTGGTATAAAATACATTAATTTCTGTTGCTAAAGATATAAATAACACATCTAAAAGGCTATTAAAAAAAAAAATCTAACAAGTCTTTGACATATACCAAATTATCACATGACCTCTGCGTACGTGTGACCCTACAGCAGGGTCAGATCCAAATACTGCCCCCCTGGCTTGGTCATGAAAGTGGGGAGTGACATAAGAGGAGCCTCATTTGAGCTGGACTGACCAATCAGACTGCTGCTCAGGAGAGAAACGGACTCTGCGGGATTCTGTGGAGAGAAGAAGAAGGGTGAGGAAAGGGGAGACGCGGAATAGTTTTATCCCCAGAAAACAGCAATAAAAAAAAAAGAGCACCGGCACCAGACGTCACCCATCACCTTCTCAACCACCTGAAGGATAGAGCTGTTATTACCCATCTATTACACTACTACACTGAGACCGCACCATCTGACCGTCGACTAAGCCCCGCCCTCTTAGTTACTGTTGCATGTCAAGCTTTCTGCCCTTGCAGAAGGGAGTTTTTCCTTCCCACTGTTGCCAAGTACTTGGTCACAGGGGGTCATCTGATTGTTGCAGTTTCCTTCTAATATTGTAGGGTCTTTACCTTACAATATAAAGTGCCCTGAGGCGACTGTTGTTAATTAAATTAATGTGATTAGTAACACCTGTCAAAATGGCTTCCGTGAAATGCCTGTTCACATCAAATATTCTCTGATTATGTGGTTAGATCGCTTTTTGTCATTAACAGCAATGCTCAAATCCACTTCAGTAATTTCTCTCTTAAGTTTCGAGATAGTTAATGACAAAATACAGGCACTGTCCATGAAGTTAACACCTCAGCAAGGTATAATTTGTGAGGCTCTGTGACTTTTATTTTTATATCAGGGGTACAGTAAGGACACAACATTATTATATTTACATATAATTTAATTAATTTTTGTTTTTATTTAAACTTGAATTTTTGTTTATAATTCAGTTTAGTTTCAGTTAGTTTCCAGAGTTTCACTTTAGTGTTTACTGTCTGGAAATGTTTCGCTTTAGTTTAGTTTTTATTAGTTTTTGTGTTCGTTTTAGTGTTTGTAATGATTTTTTTGACAGAGGGAAATTTTAGAAACTCAAAACAGGCATTACAATAAAAAACACATGACTCACAGCCAAGGGGATATCCCAGTCTCACTACACATCTGCATCATTATCTCTTTGTGATTAATGCATTGAAAAATCTGACCAGATAAGCTAGTTTAAGTTAGTTTTAGGTGTGTGTGTGTGTGTGTGTGGGGGGGGGGGGTAGTTATTTTTATTTTGCTTAACTAAAATATATTTTCACACCTAGTTTTAGTTACCTGTAATATCTTTGCATAGATAAGGTGACAGCTGTTAAACGTTTCAGCTTCAGGAGTTAATAAAAGGTGACTTCGCAGTGTCACTTCTCTCTGAAAGTTCATTGATAAAGACTGTTTGTTTACTAAACAGGCTGAAAAAGCTGCTGTTATTACTCAAAACCAAACTGGTCCTTATATGATGACTGTTACAGTCTGAAACAGGTATTTTACCAAATTTATTTTTAATACTACAACATAATACAGCTAATAATGAGCTGTTTTGGACATAATGAGGATTTATTACTAGTTAGCTGGATAATTCAAACTTTAAAGCAGCTACATGCACTGACTTTTCTGTTGTTTACACTTCTACTGTTGTGTTTCTGTAATGAAAATGAGGAGTTTCTTGTGCTTGTTATTAGACTTTCTCGACATGCAGAGAAACTACAGCTTTACAGCTACGCCTGTACAATCAGAGGGGAGGAGCTTCAGTGGACGGTCAGTCAGCTATGTGGTGATCAGTCTATTCATTAAAGACTTTATAAGAGGACAGGAAAAAAAAAAGGTTAAGCAGACGCAATGTCAAAATGATTCAAAACCCATTAAATAACTAAAAACCAAGAGATTTCCTCTAAACATTAAACCCGATCAAATGAAGATACCTGAAAATTCCCCATTTACATAGAAAAATGTCGTGTTAAGCCCTGTAAGCCCTGGTGACCAATAAAGCCACAGCTACAACACCTTGTCTAAATTCAATCCCCCTGACTGATCCCTCAGCCAATCCTTACCTGCCACCTGCCTCAGACACCTTAAATACACACCCATTCTTTGGGCTGCGTAAGCAATGTCCTGGCTGGGTCGTGAGCGTGCATGGGCCCGTGGGCGTGCATGAAAGCATCCTCGGGAGCATACTGTGGCATGAGGAAGGGGGAGGAATGACAGAGATGGGGGCTGAGACACATGTAACCATAGAAAATAAACTAAAGGCCATGTGGGCCTTTAAAATCCAGGACTGATATAAAAGAACAGGGGACACTACAAAGCCCAGTCTGTCTCAATATTTAGCATAAACTAGTCCTTATCATGTCACAATTTATCTTCAGATTCTTCACTCTCTTTCAGGTTTAAATAAGACCTGAGATCCTCCAGTTCAAGTTGAAGCAAGCAGCAGTCCGTGTGTGACAGAACAGGGAGAGGAGACAGGATAAACTAGTTTGATAGCCTCTGGGCAAACACAGTGGATGCCTGACAATACACACCCATAATACGAGGAGATTTGAATACAACACTCTGGATCCTACAGTGAGGTATGAGAGCTCTGAAGGCACAGAACATTTGCATTATAGGAACTACATTAATAAAATTTTAAGTGCACGGTGCATTTGAAGGACGCCACCTCTTACCTGGTAACCCTGCACTGCATTTATGAGCTCTTTGACTCCGTTGCTGTTGTAGGTCAGACCGGGCATACGCAACAGCCCTCCCGGCGAGGCGATGGAGGAGGGGGAGGGGAAGAAACCTAAGGTGTTAGGTGAGCCAGGTGGACTGGAAAA